>JBAJNP010000970.1:43489-65855 GCA_036877545.1 Yasuhikotakia modesta | reverse complement strand
ACACACACACACTCACCTTTAACAATCACACACACACACACACACACACACACACAGCTCTAAATAAATCAATAATAAATAATGATGGTTTGGAAAGGTAAGTGTATTAACTCAAAAAATAAAACCCTCTATAATTAAAAAAATAAAACCCTCTATAATTCCCTGCCGTGGTCAGTAATACACATTTTGATTTTACAATGCTGCTTGTAAACCGGGAGAGTTTTCTTACCTTTTCAGATGCTTGAATAAAACTTTCATTGTTTCCTGATTTGGTTTTGGCAACTGTTTGATCAAGTCTTTCATGGATTGGACCCGCTGCTTGTAATCGGAGTTTTCTGAAAATAAAGCGACACATTTCAGGTCACACAGCGCCATCTTGTGGCTGATGCTGTTTTAGCAATAATTAATATCTAATGTTGTAAAATGGACATTACAGGACATTACAGGTGTGTAACATTTCTGTAACATTTCTTCTATAACATTTATAGGTATATGTCAGATCAGATGACAGGTTATAATTAAGTATATTAAATAAACGAACTAATAAAGGATTTAGAAAAATATGAAACATTTTTATATACAAAAACAACTAGTTATTTACATAAACAATGACCTCTGGAAAACATCTGCTAATACCTGCGTTTCAGATTAAAATGGGTAAAAATGAGCTCAAAGTGCATGAAGAACTCGTGTAGGAACTCACTGATGGCTTCGATGAAGTCATTGAAGGATGAGAAGGTGAAGAGCGGTTCTGGAAGCTCTCTGAAGAACATCTTCAGAGCTCCTGTGGTCACATGGATGTCCTCCCACTTACTGTCCTCCAGGTTAATTTTTTCATCTGCAGATGTATACACACACTTAATACTGGATTCGAACCCGGGACCTTGGTGTTGCTATTGCTGTGCTCCACCAGTTATTTTTTAATTGTCAGAAATTCATCTGCTAGTCTTACTTTTGTGCATCATTTTAAACAGACAGGGAGTTTTTACCATGATTGACTGCAAAACGCAGTTTCTGAATGACGGCCAAATTTCCGCTGACTCTGTACAAGCCATCAACACTCAACCCTGAGAGAGAGAGAGAGAGAGAGAGAGAGAGAAAGAGAAAGAGACAGGCAGAGAGAGTGAGAGAGAGAGAGAGAGAGAGAGAGAGAGAGAGAGATTTATAGTTGTCAAANGAGAGAGAGAGAGAGAGAGAGAGAGAGAGAGAGAGAGAGATTTATAGTTGTCAAAATGACAATTTCAGGACTGCATTATTGTTGTAACAATAACAATTCTAAAAGTCACACACTCACTTACGTACTCACACACACACACTCTCACCTGTGTTCTCCACATGCTCAATGCACATCTTAACAAAGTTAGGTACGGATGTACCCTCTCTTTGACACAGGTCAGTCAAACTGCAGCCGAACACCTGATCTGAGATCAGAAAGGACAAGAGGATTAACACAAGTGTCTGCTAGAAGAACTGCTTGCTGCAGGGCTCTGGTTTCATCACTGCTAGATAAGTACAGCTGAGGGACCCGTATGTGTGTGTAACTGTGTGTAACTGTGTGTGTGTGTTACCTTTGATGTAGCCCTTGTCTCGCACAGCCTGTAACGTGGGTCTCCGGGTGAGAAATTTCTTCAGCTTGACTCTGGTCTTCTTCTGCTCGGAGGACTCCATGCTAGTGGAGGTCTTCATTGCTACACAAACATGTGTGTGTTAGTGTTCATCATAATTACTTTAACTAGTTCTGGTTAATTTCATAGGTAATTTCAGCTGGTGTGTGTACTTCTGTTTTTCTTGACATCTTTGAGATCTTTCTCCTTGTCGTGTTTCTCAGTTCCTGGAGATTCAGGCATGTCTTCCTCAATGGCCTCATCAGACTCCCAAGCCTACACACACACACAAACAAACACACACACACACACACACAACACACATTGGGTTTAATGTTTTATAAGACCATTTTACAGAATAATGTTTTACACAGTAATGTACTGTGTAATTATACTGTACAAACTGTATATTAAGTCCCCTATACTAATATGTCCCCTATATTAACGTTGTGAATACTAGAATAACACACAGTTGTTTGTATGACAATGACTTATGAGACGCTTTATTTAGTGAGGACCACTGTTTGTTTGTACTGTTGTAAACAGCCGTGGTTGTGCTGTATTCCACTCACATGCGTGTTGATGGTTTCTGACAGCGCCCTGTACCAGTCACTGATCACACTTTCTATCTCTGACTGGATCAGCAGTTCTGTGCCGACCCGCGTCTTCAGCTGCAGGGGACAAAGTTCAAGGTCAGTGGGGCATCAGAATAATTCTCATGCTTAATCTTGAGAAAATGAGCCTCATTCAAAACTGTTATTATGTAACTTCATGCGTTTTATAAACTTTATACTACAATATAAATGTTACCATTTATAACTTTACAATATTTTAAAAATTATTACAACAGTTAAAGGTGTTTTAGGCACCTGCTCTGTGTTAAAATAAACTACTGATAACGCATAAAAAAAAAGCTTCTGTTTTTAATGCATATTAACTTAGATGGTGTAAACAGACATCGGGGGCTCTCACCTCAATAACATGTTTCTTGCTGGACTTTTCTTTGGATGCCCACTCGACTGAACCCCCCCTCAGGTCCACTGTGAACTCCGGCTTGGACTGACTCCCTCCAAACTTTAAAAGGTCGAATTAAACAAGACAGTTTGTATGAGTTGACGACCTCAGTTTTGCTCAGAGGTGTTATTTAAAAACTCTTTAGTCCATTGCTGTTAAAAACAAGCTATGTTGGTGCTCTCGGGTCAAAGCGGGATACAAAGCACACTTGCATTTAAATGTCAATTAGTCAGGGGCGGCAGGAAGTGATCAATTAAAGGTTAGGCTTGAAACCAACTCTGTTTTTATCATTTCTGACCCAGGTTTGCAAAGAGCATTCCCACATTTTTCTGTATATATGCTTTGTGCAATGCTAAGCTCATTACATGTGTTAAAATAACCCAAATGAAAATTGTTCACATAGCATCAAATAAATTAGTCTTAATATACAGAAACGCATGCCAGCAAACATAAGAGGCTTTAGTGCATCCATTTTCATAAATAAACTCCAGAAATGGTTATTCGATATACTAAAAGTTTAAAATACACCTTCATTTGTTGAAAGAACCAACTTCCAAGCACATAACGGGGCAGTAAGTGTCAAAATAGTACGTGCACAATTAAAATGGGAGACAAGCTGCCCTTTCTGAACTGATCTGGAAGCAGCTCAGCAATTGGTTCAAAGGCCATAAACTACACAAACCAATTCAAAACAATAAGCTTATTTGTATTTATGTCCTTTTATTCTAAGAAACTCATTATTCACCATTTCCAAAATTCACCAAACAGTGTTTTCAAACCGTTTCATAAAGTCCAAATTGCTGTTCTCTTAAATTAAAGCTAAACTGTTCCTAGATCAGTTTAATGGGCACATTCAGTCCAGAGTGGCTGACATACAGAGGAAGCCCGGCCACGCCTACAATGCGTATAGGCTACCGCAGGGCGGGGCTTAATCGAATGCTTCCAGTTACTTAGCAACGAAAGGAGGAGCTCAGGGAAGGAACCATTGTGGCAGTACGACTTTGGAGAGACAGAAAGATGAAAGGAAGAAAGAAAGAAAGAAAGAAAAGAAAAAGAGATTGATGATGCATGAACACAGACTCACAACACACTGGAGACATAAATGAAGGTAAGAATGTAGAGAGGTACAAATTAGCACGACAGCTAATGCTAGTTATCGAAATTCTAACAACTCACAAGACAAAACTTACACAATGTGGCTTTTACAGTTTGAGAACGGAGCATGGATGCACTTTAAATAACACTTCCACAAAAATGCAGCTGTGTCTTAAGTATTTTGGGAGATCTTGCCAGTATTTTAATCATACAGAAACTAAATAATGCTGTCAAATGTCACTGCAGAATACAGTTTGTCGAAGAGAATCGGTTCACAGTTTCCCCGGTGGAACCGATCATTACAGCAGAACCTTACAGAACACATACCCAGCTGGTACCGCTGCCCTGACCCTTGGCGAAGAGCAAAGACGAGCCCTGCAGAACCGTCCAGGTGGAGGCCCAATTCTTTCTGCAGGGCACAATAAAAACAACAGACACATCTGTGTCACTCCTCAAAACATCACAGGAGGAAGTAGAGGCGAAAATCACAAATAATAGTAACAGGAAGTTTGATCACAGTTCTATATGGTATCAACAAACTCTGGAGGCAATGTTATTTGGCATTATATTATTACTAGTATGCATTACCTAAATGTCACTCCATTAATTTATTAAATACCCCAACACCAATTTTCCCCCACTTGTGCTATACAAGAACGCAGAGGTGACGAGTTTACCTGACTTTCTTTCCATGCTCTGTGATTTTGGTGACATTAAGGACCCCACACTTTTCTGAGGGCTGCAGACAAGAGAGAAATTACTCCTCACTGAACAAACTTAGAATTTTGATTAAGATGCAATTTTGAATTAAATGGAATTAATTTACATTAGATGCATCATTATAGGCAACACGCACAAACACAGAATGTTAACACAGTAAGGGAAGCATGCACACAAACACAAGGGTTAGGGTGAATACTAACAGTCGAGGGATGTTTTGGTGAGGAGGGGCAGGAGTCTGATTCAGGAGAGCTGTGTTTAGCATTTACAGACTCCTACAAGTCAAAAAGCAGAGAAAGAGTCGTGTTAAACCCCAAAGGTGAGGCGAGAGCCGGTCTGAAGCGTCTTCTAATATAAAGCCATCAGTAATCTCATGATAGGACACATCTGTCACAACTGCATTATTATTATTACAAGCTGACATGGTATTTGTTAGTAAGAGTTAGATAAGAGCATAAATACAGTAAACACAAACACACACACACACACACACACACACACACACACTGTACAAACATATCATCACAACGCGTATAATCATAAACTGCACATTTCAGGCAGGTTTTGATTAACTTTGATTCATTTTCTTGATTCGTTTGAAAACATCAATTTCTGAAGTGAAAAAATCATGATGTCTGTAAATCACATCTGATTGGTTACAGCATAACGATGCGACTAACTTCTCTGTACAGTGATAGGCCGAACCCTTTGGGGAGGCGGTTAAAGCTGAACCTGTTTTTGAACGGCAGCTGGAACGATTGACATGCACAAGGTCAGAACAGGGTCTTTAAATGCTAACAAAATTGAATAATAAAACTGGTTTACTGACATCTGTATGGAGGAAAAGATAGCTATGACATCACAGGAAGTCTCCTAACTAGTGTTTGAAAAACATTCTGGTTTTTAAAATACAATATCTGGTATCAACAATAAAAAAAATTGCATAGAGAAGCATTACTCACAGTTTTAAACATCAAAGCTAAAACAACAGATACCTAAAAAACACAAAAACAGCACCTAAAACACACATGCAGAAATGTACCTTGTCGCTGAGGTCTAGCACATAGGTGCTGTGTCTCCACTTGGACAAAACAATAGGTTCCTGGGGTTTCCTCTCCAAACTGTGGCTTTTAGGAACATCTCCAGAGTTTGGAGAAGATACATTATACTGGGAAGAAGAAGAAATAGAGAAAGTTACAGATTTAATCAGTGATGCTAGTGAAACAGTTTTCTTGCAATTTTCAAAACAACCAATCTGAAGGCAGCATGAAATCACACACAGCTCAACGTGGAAGAGGAAATGGAGGCCAAAACTACAAACACCAGAATACTGGTGTTTGTATTCTGGTGTTTGTAGTTTAAAGTATCTGGTCACCAGAATACTTTTGAGTTTTAACACAACTCTGGTCCACAAGACAAACTCTGGGCTACCATCACTGTGTGTGTGATTGTCTTACTTTTGGTAGCTCCCATTCAGAGCGAGATCCGTCAGCGTTGTAGTAGTATGGCCGGCCTTGCTCGTCCACATGTTTAATCCACTGCCAAACACAGAGAAGCATCCGTTACACAGCATATCATCACAGAAACACAGATGCTTCCATGTGTGAACAGCTGTTCTCAGCACCTTCTCATTGGTGTATTCAGACACATAGAGAGTGTGTCCATGTTCATCCAGTTCCTCAGACCAGCCTCTGGGGGGCGATCCGTACTGACTGTCTGACTGACTGGAGTGGGTGCTGGGGCAGTTCTCCTCAGATGATAAGTGCTAAAAATACAGAGAGAGAGAGAGAGAGAGAGAGAGAGAGAGAGAGTTTTAAATGCCTAGAACAACCTTAAAAAAATTAGTAAAACTAACACTTCTAATAATGCAGAAATCAGTGTCATAGCATGACAGTACTACAGGTGTTTTAAAATGTATTTTTTGTGTGTTTTTGCCTTTATTTGTACATTATAGTGGGAGAAAACGTGAGGTGGGATCGAGAAAAGACCACTAGCCCGGAATCAAAACAGGAAATGCGCTGCATGGCTACTGATCGAAACTTCAGACCTGGCTGTGTTGAATGAACTTAGAAAAAGGGTTAAACATTTTAGCATCTTAAATGCTAAATGCCACATTTAGCATGTCAACGTTTGAGATCCAGTTAACGTTACGTTACATTTGTCACGTTAAATGATATCTGAAAATGAGTTGTACCCACTCAGTGCCGTTTGAAGATAGGTCAGCCTGTTGGAGCTTAAATATCAGAACAGCATTTTTCAAAGGCTTAAATATAGACTGAAGACCTACTTCAACTCTGGCCTAGTTCAAACTTTTACAAGCACAAGGATGTGGATGTGCCCACACTCACATAAGAATAAAAAGAATTGAATGCAAAGATTGCGTTTCACAGGTTAAATGTTATTTCTGTTGCCAGCTGACTTTATTTAAACGTTTTTTAAACCTACAAAATACAATTTAAGGTCTCATTTGCTGTCATGCGAACTCAAACGTTACACAATATCTACTCAAAAGTTACAAAACAGAAACTTCAGAAAACATTCATTATTCCCCGTGGGCGAGGCTGTTGGTCGATTTTGGAACTGACAGAAACAGGAAGTAGCTGCAGGTCAGGTGATCACCTATCAGTCCATCAACACTTCATTTACATGTTTTCTATTAATGTAACACAGACGCGCACAGCTGATGAATATACACTGTGTTTGTTCTCTATACGTCTAGGATGTAAACAAACGAGGGGTGGCAGTCAACAGGAAACCGTTTATACAATATCATGTTGATGTGTAGGTCATACACACACACACACACACACACACACACACACACACACACACACACACACACATATACACACACAGAGTTGGGTTGAATATACTGTACTGTAATGGTTGTAAATAGCATGTGTGTGTGTGTGTGTTCTGTCACCTCCATGTCCCCCATGTTGGCTGCGTCTCCGCGGCTGACCCCGTTGTCTCGTGAACGGGGAGGTTTCCACGTCCTCTCCTGAGTCATGCGGTTGTAGTAGAAGTTCCTTCCACTGGTGTCCTTATGCGTCTCCCAGTCGCCCAGGATGTGCAGCGGAGAGGAGGAGGGCACAGGAGGAAGAGACGCCTGAGAGATCTTCAGCTCCTGGAGGTTCGTGTAGACGGGGGACTCGGATCGGCCCTGACCGGTGGGAGATATGCCCTGTGGGTGGAAGAGAGCACGTAAAATTGCTTGCAACGCCAAGGTTATGGGTTTGATTCATAGGGAACACACACACTCATAACAAAGCTGGAATGGAAAAAGAATCTGCCAAATGCATAAATAAAAAGTGAATTATTGAACTCCTTTTTTAGAATATATAACGATTTGAAAATATTGCACAACACTAAATGTAATGGGAAAAAGAATTGCTCCAATTTTGCCTAAACCAACATTTCATTAAGTAGCTTGAATAGAAAAGTCTCAGAAGATAACTGAACGTGTTTGCCAATGCGCAAAAGCCAAGTGTAACAAACACGGCTGTAAAACTGTGATTGATTTTGCCAAGCACAAACTCTGAGAGGAATCCAAGAGTCGTATCAGCCAGTTTATTTTATTGATGCGTTCATGGCCTCCAGCTAGCTAGAATTTAACTCACGCTGTTTGTTTCAAACAACTCGTGTTAAGCAGAGAGGAAAATATGAAGAGAATTCATCTAAATGAAAATTAATCAAGGAAATATCTGTGCAAGTTTTTCCAGGACATAGAGACCAACAGGACGGACCAATCAGAATGAAGCTTAGGGCGTCACATGATTTACTGACACACTATTCTCTGACTAGAAAACTTTAATGACCAACATTGCTAGAAACAGAAAGATCATGAGTTTAAAAAGTATAAAACTGAAAGAATCAGGTACCTTAATAAATACAAAAAGTTCAATAGTTATACAGAGAAAAGGCAATAGAAGCTGAATGGTTTATATAAGTTTGTTTTAGAAAGTGTTGCTCTGTGTAACAGAAACCATGTTCTCATACATTGTTGAGGGCTGCTGTTATTCTGGTACCCAAATGAAAGTAAACCAAACAATACAAACTAACACACAACACAGCAGTGAATCGAGTGACCTACAGAAACACGCAGACAGGAAGTACAGAAATAAACGCTATTCTCTCACCTGAGAGTTACAGTAACTAATACCACACACTAACAAAGGCTTCACTGATCACTGATAAACCCTACATCAATATAGTCAAAAAGACTTAACTTTTAGTAATCTTTCAAAATATTGTGAATGAATAAAATATGAAATCATTGGAGGCGACAGACCTGTGAAGGAATCCAGTAAGCGTCTGTGATCAGTGAGAAAAGTTTTAAGGATGAAAAACTGGACCTCACACACAGTGTTGAAAGCAACTCAACAATGAATCAATGACCCGCTGCTAACCTTTAAAAAATCTGACGGAATTCCTGTTTTTATGGAAAAGTCTGTTGGCATGGAAACATAAGGGCCATCCTGGCATACTGAAATAATAACATTAACCGTGATAACACGATGACTGCAGTTGTCCAGTATTATTCAGTGTGGCGTGTGACTGCGTCGTGTCGGTCAAATGTTCTGTAGAAAAACCCAAACCGTTTTTTCCTTCACCAAATGCATTTTTGGTAAATATCTTACTATAAATATTACAATAAATAATAATTCTCTAAATCACGACTCTTCAGGGAACTTAAATGATTACTTATGCCATTCTGTGGTCATATTTTTTTTGTATATAGAGCAATAAACTGCAATTGATTGTTGCCTCTGGCAACCAATTTCATTACCTTCACACATTTTTCCTCATATAATGAAATTATTGAAATTCATAATAATTTATCATTTGAGCTTCCGGGTCTGTTTCACAGGAAATGAAAGTTTGGCTGCATGTACATAAACTATGAAAAGTACATAAACTAACTTGCAATTTAATGTTTCAAACATTTAGTGGATAACAGGCCAGTCTGTTAATGTAGCAAAATACATCCATTCAGAATGAACACAGCTATTTCCTTATAACCCACAGTATTAATATTAAAATAACTAAACAAAACAAGTGGCAGCACAAAACAATTCATTTACTGTGTCATCTTTGCGACTTTTTAAACAAAGCATTATTTTAAATAAACTCCAGACATGAACGGCAAAAAAACATTCTTGAAGCTGATTTAATTCTTTCACCTTCTGACAGGACGTCTTCCTCATCTCCTGAGGAAGGACCACAGCTCTGAATCTTCAGCGGCGTGATGCAGTAACTCAAACTCAGCTTGGTATCTACACATGCCTCAACCTCAATTTGCATATCTGTCCCTCACTGCTCTGTGCCTCACCCACACCGTATACATCTGCACAAAACAATGCGCTGAATTTACAGTCTTTCTGTTTAATTTCACAAGCTAAAGACCGAAGAAACAAACTCAAGCAGGGTTCACTAGTCAGTTTGTAACTTCTGTTCAGACAGCGCACAGCAAAACATCAGAACATATTCAAATTCAAACCACAGGGAAATCTGTAAAGAACATCCAACAGGAAATGCACAAAACGCAAATTGTGACACAACCTCTGCACAGAAACATGATATTCATCATTCAAACAGAGACCTTTTTAACAAACAGCTAATACAGGCTTAAACCCTGTGTATAGAGTGTTAATGCATACAAGCATGTACTGTAGTCACGGCTAGTGCTAATAGCCACGGGAACCAGGATAATATATACGGGTGAGTACACACACACACACGGACACACACGGACACACACGGACACACACGGGCACACACGGGCACACACGGGCACACACGGGCACACACCTGTTGCTTTGCTCTATAAGTATAATGTATCTTATATGACGATTTATAAATATGTGATGTGTTATGTTACCAGTTCCAAAATAACTTTCAGTTTTAGTCCTGCCCCAAAATCACACCATTGGTTGAGGCAGACTGGACACATCAGACCATTCAGACAAAGAGTTTATTGTGTTGTAACAACAGGGTTTACACTCCTCAAGAAATGAGGAGAAAAGCCATGGTGGCTTGTTCATTCCCATCTCTGCAAACCAAACTGATACAGGAGTCGTGTGATGTATTTTATAATGTAAAACGTTCTCCTTTAAAAACTGCACAAGCCCCTTTTCCAGTCAATTCCTTAAACCAACCACTAGGGGTCGACATTACACCATTAAGCCCCGTGCTGGGCAGACACGTTCATTAAATAACCAAAAGAAGGGATTGTGTACAACCTGGCAACCAGCATTCCATTCCCTCCTAAGTGCCTCATAACTTTATGGTCAAAGTGTTTGTGCTTCAGGAACAAGACAAAACATACATCTGTAGTACAGTGACACTCTTTCTGTAAGTTTCCTAATCTTATAGTATTTCTTTCATACTTCTTTTCATGTTTTTGTGTACCAACGTAAACAAGCAGATATATATAAGGGGTATTAAAAAGTATATTATACTGATAACTGCATAGCTACTTATCAATAAATACAAAATAGGTAATTACTAAGGTAATAAATAACTTCAAGTTTACATTATTATTCTGTGAAAATTGATAGTACAGAAAGAAACCATCGTCTGAGACCTGCAGTCGCAGATAAAACTCAACTGTAATTGCAAAAGTTTGCATTTCAATCAAGTATTTTTGAGAAGTTCCATTAAGGTTTTGCATGAACGCATTCACTAAAAGGTTTCAGTGAGACATACTGTGACAAGCTGTGACACTCTGAGATGGTTGCGTAACAGCATAAGTGTGAGCCTGGTTACTGAGAGCGAGAGAAAGAGAGAGAGAGAGATAAAGCACAAATCTTTCCTGATTGTGTTTCTCAAACTAAACCACAACCATCATGTTTCTCTCATTTTACTGCTTTTTGACAGACCCATGTTCTCCATCAGGATTAAACTGTCAAACAAAAACACACAAAGACACACAGACACACAAAGACATGTCTCATCATCTTCCTCATGGACCGAATATAGACACGCAGCTTAACCTACATTTCCATCTGAGTGGTCTCTGTCAGGACCCTCTGCTCAGTCACACATTAGCACATCTGTGACATATGCAGACCCATGCAGACGCAGACGGACACAAACCCCTGGAGCCACATGAATGCATGTGCATGTCTGCTCTAGCAAACGAGAGGACACAACCCAGCACACATGCTGACGTGTGTGTGGTTCCTGGAAGAACCGTGATTTAGAGGAAAGTAGAAAGCAAACTTTATGGGGAACTGTAGTTCTATTTCACACCCCAGTGAGCTCAGAGACGTTCGAACCCTGACAGAGAAACAACCAATTAACCTTTAGATCTTCAGCACACGACCTAATGCTGTGTGATAACACACACACACACACACACACACACACACAAAACAGACAGACAGACAGACACACACACACAGAAATGCAACTCTACTTGCGCTGATCACTAAACTGACATTACTTATATATTCCATAACTCAGTCAGAGCAACATTTACCCCAGCAACAGGGAAAAAATGTGTGTGTGTACCAGTGTATGTTGTTTTTTAAGGACAAGCTGACTGTTTTTTTCGTTTTTAATAAATAATTTTAAAATTAAATAATAGCAAAACTTTTCTGTGAGGGTTAGGAAAAGAGGATAGAAAATTTGATCCTGTAAACCACATATGAGTGTGTGTGTGTGTGTGTAAACCTGAGGGCGATGCGCTTTGAAGGCAGTCTCAAATCCGCCACAGCAGACGGTGCTGCCCTGCAAGAGATGCAAATCCCTGTGTTCTGATTGGTTCCTTCATCTCCCCAAAACCCTTTATTAATTATTCAAAAATGTCTACAGGACTCCAAGTGAGCAAAACTCTGTTCCTACATTTCTGTGCCTTAAACCACAACATGAAAGTGTTGAGTCCCCAGCAAAACTGATTTTCACTTTACTAAAACTGCTTTTGAAAATTTTAAAGTAAATGAACTGAATTATTTTTAAATATTGGATTATTTCTGAGCTGTAAGATCTTTGTGACCTTCATATATAAACTTAGTCTTCCTGTTAATTTACAGTATGTACAGTAGGAATAGGGAGAGGAGTGACAATATCAATATACATTGATATATATACAACAAAAACATTTTTTAAATTGACTTTTTTACATGCTTAATGTAGCTAAATGTCATTAACAATTATGCAATAATGTATTTTAACTACTTATTATCAAATAGCGTAACCAAAACTGAACTTGTGTGTTTGTTCCCTGGGAATCGAACACACAACCTTTGCGCTACGAGCGCAACGCTCCAGCAAAGAGCAGGAACACTATACAGTACCTCACCATTTCCCAGCTAATCAATAACTGAAAATGTTATTAAAGAACTACACAGCACAATATATAATTTATGAAACGTATGCTGGTATGGCACACTTACCCCCTCAGATTCCCCTGGGAAATCTAAACCCTCTGGCTAATGAGAAAATCTTTTATTCATTCCTGTTGTGGTATTGGCTATTGCTAATTACACGGAAGCTAGGTCACCAGGCTATACTTAGCAGCAATATATTCAGACAGGAGGAGCTAAAGTGCTGGAATGAAAGACTGGTCATGATGCTTTATGCAACAACATGCATGCCTCCAAGACTGCTGAATTGTTTTCTTCTGTGGAACACACAAGAAATGTCTTAGTGGTTATAGTGTCCATATAATGGATGTCAATGTTATATGGTTACTGTACCAACATACATCAAAATATTTTCTTTTGTGTTCAATAATGTCATACAGGTGTGTGTGTGTGTGTGTGTGTGTGTAGCACACGAATCAATGTTTTGTTACAGTTTACACACAAAGAGTGTGTGAGGTCATTCAATTAACAATCAGTCTGATTAATATATATCTCACTTAAAGCAAACGTTGCACAATAGTATGAACTATTGTAAATTTGTTTTGTTATTGTAGATTTTATATTTTGATAGACTTTGTTTTTATTCTGCTCGCAAGACACTCAGCCCTGTTAAATATAATCTACAAAACACGAAGCAACGTTATGCAATTTCTTTATCTTATCTCTTAACATTAAGGAAATGCCTTTCATACAAGTATTTAACTCTGTTCCTCATTTAACTCTGTTCCCCTTGTTCAAAGACACAATCACAGATTGACGCATTCAGATTCACACAGTGTAGATTGATCTGAATGGAAACTGAATCAGATAATCTTGTCAAAGTGAATTAAATTAGTGTCAGTTCCAAGGACAGGAGCCGACAATGCAGAAATAAGACATAATGATGTTATCTCTGGTTGTTGGACTTAACCAAATCTATATGTTGAACCACCGCTCTTTGTTTTAAAGCATTCCAGTTTAGCACACAGCTTGTTAACAAAGGTGTCAGGACATTGGCCCGGTGCTTGCTGGGCTGGTTCAGCTCGGTCCATTTATTCGCATGTTTCCCTGGTGTCGGGTCATCACCCTTGTACACACAAGCACAGCGGGGTTACCGAAACGTTCTAGATGATCGCAGAACGTCTGCCACAAGGACTAAAGGGGACAACGGCTCTTGGTACAGAGAACACAATAGCCATTCAGGAACGGTTGCCCTCAGAAAAACTCACAGTGACTCAACAAAGAGGAACAGAAAGACGAATGCGCAGGCAGAGACGGCTGAGGAGAGACAGAAAGGATTTTCAAAAAAAGTGTCCAGTTTTTTAAACACAGGCAGGGTTGAGAGAAGGTTTAGATTTTTAAAAGTGTGGAAACGTTTAACTTCATCAACAAAAAAGTTTGAGACTGAAAACAACAGCGTGTTCAAGACGTACGACTTGTGGGAAGAGAATTCCAGTTATGCAAATCAGTAGTAGCGCTGACATTCCCAACACTCAATGGAGCAATACGATGCCATATGTTTGTGGAGAACAGTCATGCCTGCCCTGAAGAAGACCTTTAGCTGCAGAAATAGACCTAGAACAATGCATCTCTCACAATGCCCACAGACACAGAACAGACAGAACAAAGCGTATATCTGAGAATCTCATACAAATGACACGGGCTAATCAGCAAAATGATGCAAGCGATCATAGTGACGCAACCTGCGTCTGCCTCCCTGCCAATGAAGCCTCAGTTTCTCTTCTCTCAGAAAACAACTGACATCATCCTTCTCTCCTACACATCTTCATTCACAGTCCAGTTCTTGGAGGTCAAGTTATGCATGACGGCACACAAAAGTACACAAGTACAGGAATCTCCAGTCACGGACTGAAAACTTTAGCTAAATAAAACAACAATGTTACATATTTTGTCTTCAACCCACAAACCACACTACTAAGAACCCTACCTAGTAAAAGTCAATCTACGTTGCTTCATTTACCTCACTTTTTTTGTTCCCCTTCATCGCTAAGCCACTCACCAGGTAGTGTGGAGATTGAAGATAAGAGAACACGTTTCCTGTGGGTGTGGGGCTGAAAACTGGCCCACGCTGAGACAACGAAGACTGTCCTGCTTCTAGCAAGAGGGAAAGTAGCAATATAGACTGGAAGAAAGACAGAAATAAGGAATCTAGTATGGGACATTCAAGGCTCTTCAAGCCAAAACCACAGAGGCAGACACTTAGCGCTCAGAGAGCATCTTAAGTTAAATATAGCAGTGAGGTTCTCTTTATAGGCTCAATCATTAGGACACTGAGAGAGAGAGAGAGAGAGAGGACAAAGCAGTGGGTGAGCAAAATCAGGACGAGTGGCCTTGTACACTGAAGGTCACCCAGCACTGCACTCAGGTCAAGGGTCACGGCCCAGAGGTCAACAGAGATGCAGTTCACACGATCTGCAAAGGAGGGGTGCGGTTTTAGCCACCAAGACCCCTGTGATGCATTTCAGGGAGGGTCTATGTGTGTAGGCGGTCACACTGCAGGGCTGTCTACACCACAACAATCAACCAAAAACAAATCTTTTCATGCATTCTGGCTAGTTGTTTACAAGACAATGACATTTTGTGGTATTGAAAACAAACTTTTGACATGGGTTTTAAAGCACACATTTCTGACATGATGTTCTTTTCAGTGTAAACATCAAAAATGGCAAATGATGACATCATGCACATGCGTATTGCATGTTCGGTCTACAGGCACACGCAGTACGCGTTTGTTCTATAGGCATGCGCGTGTCCAAACAAACACAACAATGTCATTGTACTGCTGGCTGCGTGTGGACATTCCTGCTCTAGTGACGTGGAAGCCGTCCGCAGCGTACCGCAAGATCATTAAAGCAATAAAGTAAACATAACTAATGTGTGTGTGTGTGTTTGAGAGAGAGTGAGTGAGGGAGAGCGAGACAGATATTTGTCAATGAAACCATGTTCCACTTTTGATGAGTCAGCGGTCTGGACGCATCTCATTGGCTGGGCACAAAGAGTTGCTATGCAGGGTTTTAAACAAAAGAGCAATGTCGTGATTGAACTGCACTGTTCAGCACCATAAGACTTCTGCTGATAATAGTCACAAGGCCACGTCTCTGCTCATGCCCGATATATCACACCCACTCACAAGCCCACACGCTGAATAATGCATGCAGCGGTGTGTGTGATTGTGTTTAGCTGAGAGAGTCTTTGTTTATATTTAAAAACAAAAAGGAAATACCAAAGTCCCTTTGAAGCGAATCATTTCATTCCGCAGCCAAATTTATCATAAATTTGGCCATTTTAGCTCAAATCGGGTTTAAAAATATGTATTTTCCAGACTGATTTGGCTAATCCGCATTCCAGAGATAAATACCAGGCGATGTGTTTACAGAGTCTTACAGCTGGTACACTGACGCTCTTCTTAGTGTGAGATCTCCGATATAAAACATCTCACCACATTACAAATACACTAAAATCATTCACACTCTTGCAGAAAGTGTTGTTATAAAGATTACAGAAATAAATGTGAGGGTGTAACAGGTTAATTAAAACAGACACTTTGAATTAAACCACTCCATGATAAAGTGAGGTCACAACACGACAAGCGAACTGTACATCTCTGTAACACTGTGTGTGTTATCTTCTCTGCAGACGTGTGACTATGACCAAATCTGTCATAATCATAAGAGCCCATTAGGCGCAACAACTCAACGCTCAATATTTCAAGAGCTTTCTTCATCTCTGCATCCATTCACTCCACTTTCTCCTCTCTCAAGGTGACCCACCTAAAACCATCATCTTCTGCAAACATCTGAACGCTCTACTCGGCTGTGCATTGCGTGATAAACCAACAGTAAATGTGTCCCTGAAACTGACAATCAAACCAAACTTTGGTAGAGTTTATCCTGAGGGAACGGCCACCACACGACTGCGTGTCCTTCATCGTCACCTGCCAATTTAATAAACACTCAGTGTTTCAGTTACAAGAACATCTCAGAACATCTCAAGCTCAATCATAAATCATTAGACTCAGACGAAGAACACGACTGCCAACCCACACACGTCATTTCAAAGCCTCGGGTTCAATCTAGAACGAGGAGTTCCCTGCAGAGATAAAACAAGAAATTAATCATCTGTTTAATTTGAAAAAACTTCAAGAACTTTTAAACAAAACAGTTTTTGTGCGCATTTTTGCGCATGGTTTAACTGGTAGGACACACTACTAAAATGCAAACAGACAGAATTAATGAAAGCAATAACAAAAGCAACGGTTGCAAAAATTTGCAAAATGCAGAAACAGTCGTGCTGTGACAGACGGAGAGGAAATAGTACCGCTGTGAGGAACAAACCGGCAAACAAAGACAGGAAATGAAGTCAAACAAAAGTGTTGTCTGGGGTACAGGTGAAAGACAGCTGCTAATGTAAACAGTGCGTGTTAAATGGCCAAAATAACATGCAACAGTTTTTTATCTCAAAGGCCAGGAAAAGTTCTAATGTAAACACTTATTCAGACACTTCATTTGGACACATATTGCTATAAGGAAAAATTGCACAAAGTAAACAGTATAAAGAGATTGTTCCAGTTCTAGCTCCTACAGAGAACAAAAGAGAGAGAGAGAGAGAGAGAGAGAGAGAGAGAACAGGTAAAAGGACACTTGGATATGACAGTATGTTCTCTAACACACCGGATTTGGCACAGACAGAGACACACACATCTCTTGAAGAGCGCAAGCGTTTCCTCCCTAGACCTGAAAATTCAATTATCAGAGGAAGAGAGAGAGTGAAAGCAGAAGAGAGGCCGGCGTAAGCTATTAGCCGTCATGTCGCTTATGTTTTCCCCGCAGACAAAGATTTACTGTCTAGGCACTAAGTTTTAAAAGCTAGGCAGAGTTTAATCTTAGCCTCACCAAATCCCAGCATATCCACAGACCCTACCTGAAAGACCACTCCTGCTGTAAAGACCCCCAAAATATTGTCACAATACTCTTATGTTATCTGCATGTATGTTCTACAGTCCTGTGAACAAGAGAAACAGGAATTCAACAAAGTAAACTGAGCTGATAAAGTCAAACAATGTCTCAGAAGTCAGGGGGAAAATACAGACTGCACACATGAATTAATATTGTATTATAGTTCTGCAGTTAAACATGACATAGTTGTTCCTGCTTCTAATGGTTCTCTAATAGCAAGAATATTTGTCATGGCAGGATCTCACATAGACTTCCAAAACATTGTCTTTCTCTCCACTCACACATTATAAAGCGTTCCCCTGTCTCCTGTCTCACAGCTCAATGGTAAAGAGACACGAAGACCCCTGTCAAACATCTGATAATTATGTTTTTGTCAGTCATTCAGTGCTTTGAAGACCACCGCAGACTCATTCTCTGCGTCTGTCATCCAACGATGACGACACGATACCCGCAGCTTCAACAACTGATGCTAAAAAAGACATTTAATTCAGGTTAAACCGAACGCTGCAGTTTCAACCTCTGATTCCTTTCCAAGCTTGACTAAAATTTGCTTGTGGTCCCTCTGTGCATGTTTATGGCTCCAGTTTAAACATGAGGGGCTTTACTGTTTACAATGACCCAGCATGGAGATCTGAGCAGAAACACAGAGCTAATTAAGAGACATAAAGCCCAACTCTTGGCAGAGCCACTGTGTGCCGTTGTTTGTAAAGACTTTCGAACAAAAAAGTCCAGTTTCTTTGACCGACTGTGTGAGTTCCAGATTCTTTGACTTGATCTTTGAAATAAACCCTTTTTGACATTTTTCTGAGTTCACAAACTCAGGGAGCCAAAAAAATCTCCTGCAAGTCTTACAAGTCATGTAAACAATAAAGGCTTCATAAAACAAGGTTGGAAGAATATTAAACCAACCAAATGTTTAACCAAATTTAACAAAAATGTAAGTATACATAAAGCAAGTATACAATATTTATACATGAAGACTTTCCAACAAACCTAAAAGTCTTTGTGATTACATCATTAACCTGAGAACTTTCTGAGTTAACATGCAGTTCTGTGGCCTCAGACCTGCAGTAACACAAAGGAAAAAATGTCTAAATATATTAAATCTCGTAAGAGGGACAGACCAAAACACAAGCAGCTCTTTGAGTGTTTGCTTTGGCTGTTTAGACTCTCTTTGTGCCAGTATAATGGGGCATTCTGGGCACCCGGTGCTCACTGGCACAACCACACGCTCTCTTTCCAACAGCAATGCATCACTCTGTACGGAGGGAGAAAGAGATATTATGAACTTCTTTATAAAGGACGCAGAAGAAAAGAGGAGGGGGTAAACAGAACATTTTTGGGCGACACCTGGCAGTCCAAACTGACTGCAGTGAAGACTACACAGTGAGATTAGAGTGTGCTAAAAACTCTGCATATACACAGAATAAATAGATAAACCAATACAAATAAACAAAAATAAACAAGACAGAAATTAAACGTGACAAATTTGAGCAAAACTTCCTTTTGGGGACGTCCAAATTTGTTAAAAACTGTGTGTGTGTGTGTGTGTACCCCGTAATCCAGTTCTTTTTTTATCTGCCCCAACCCCCTTCTGTAAGGAGGCACTATAAGAGGCTTTTAAATGGGGGGTGGGCTGTGTTTGAACAGTTTGTGTGCTGCATACGACTGCATACTAACTCAAACCACACTATGATCATGCATGTTTTGACGCAACTAACTTTATCAGGATGGTTTACTGTGTTAACCTGTGTTAACCTGTGCACTCCAGCACTAAATGAGAACGTTAGAATAAAATTTGAGACCAGGAATAACTCAAGACTCACTGTGGATGGGGGTGCGGAGACGAACAGTGAGAGTGGTCTTTAACTGGGGGTCTCCAAACCCGTCTGACTAGACAGTGTGTTAAGGATCAGCCAAGCTGATTTTCTGAGGATTACTGGGGAAGCGTCTTGCTGAAGGCTAACCCCAAACTGTCGCTCTCTTTGACACGCTTGCCACGCAGCCCCAGAGATTAACAGAACCATTTTAGAGCCTCTGTGTGTGTTTCAGAAACGGGCCATTAGGGTTAAACGGATCCAGATTTTGGCTTTGGTGTAACACTAGCCGCTATCAAACTATAAACTACAGCTGTCAACAGTGAAATAACCAGCAGGTCAATGACAGTAATTCATTACATTATATTTGTCAGACAGAGTGTTCCCTGAGATTCGAACCCACAACCTTTAGCGCTGCGAACACAAGGCACCACACAGTAAAGCTACATGGACACATAAAATACACATTAACTGCAACAATTTGCAATGAACTATTTTTTTCCAGTTAATGTTTTTGGAAAGGAAAACAAATTACTGATCACACATTATCCAGTTCCCAAAATGCTTAAAATTGTAAACTTTTGTAAAAAATCTGCAAAAATAATAACCAGGTTTAATTTAGAAATATGTAAAATATAAATTACTAAATGACTGCCAACACATTATGTATGTTAATCTACTAAACCATGATAAATCACATATTGACTTTGAGATCACTTACCAATACTTTGCGAAACTGTCACAATAGTTTTGACAGTAAGTTTTTGGCTGTTGTTTCTGGGAATATAGCAGGCAACTCTGTTGCCCATTGGAGGGGCAATTCTTTGAATATCTCCCTTACAGTAACACTACACCCCCTCACACACATTTCAACTCAGTGGTGTTTGCCCTACATCTCATAGGGAAGTACAGTGAGGTCAAAGGTCCCTCACACACAGACACACACACACACAAACCAGCACCCAAACACATGCAGTAATATAGAAAGTACAAACAGTGGACTAGTTACAGGAAGTTCTCCAGACAAGCATTCTTCAGTAGTCACTTCCTATGTCCTTCAGCCCCTGCAGAGTCACAGTAACAAAAACTGTCAAAAAAGACACACACAAAAGTGTGTGTGTGTTTGTGTGCAAGTGAAAGCTCTGTCCACAGACGGCCCAGCAGAATGTACACACACAACCCATGCTGACAAAAAACAATGTTTTGAAAGCAGTTAACTCATTTGTCTTCTAGAGTGTATCTCCTTAAAAGAAGTTGTCAAGGCATCTGTGTAAACACAAGCACACACCTCCACATATGTGAGGTCACCAAAACACGCCTGGGTCAGATTTCACCACAAAACCATCTTATTTTTAAAACAGTGTTTGCCGTAAAACTGCATTGCATCAATTTTCAAATTTAAATGAGCAGAAATAATAGGCGGTGCCACAGAAATGAAACGCGAATGCATCAATATTACGCATAATTGCAAAAACAGCGCATAATTTAAAACACTTTAAATAACATCACTTTTGTTTGCCCTACAGCAGCATTTTTTTGCATTGTGACAATAGTCTAGTGGAGTGCTAAAGTGCTAAGTACTGTCATTTAATAAAAACTACTGCAATGCCAAAAACTATTAACACTAAAATAATCTTTTCAATAAACAAAACATGATTTGAAATGAAATATGAACTAGTTTCTGACAGGTGTCATGAGATTAACCTGACTGCTGCTTTGCTAACGTTTGTCAGGCGTATCAACAAACACCAACCAGTAAATGTCAAAGATCTGTGCTGGAGAGAGACATCAAACATATTATGGCCTTTCAAACACAGCAAGGCACACGCGACACGGAGGCCTTCATCTCCACAGAGAGATCCATTTCATTAATGAACGCATGAGGAGAAACGGTGGGGGGGGGGGAATCGGCCAATCACAAGCAAGGACAGCGGGGGCCTGTGGCCTTGTACTTCCTGTCCTCATTCAGCACACACTGAGATGTTGACAACTGATATATTTAGACTAGGTTAAGCACATGTAATATTCACTGGAAGCGAATTCCCAAAGGAAATAAAAACACATTGAGGTGCTGACTGCAGTGTGTGTGTGTGTGAGACCGAGACTAACAAACACCATCAAAACACTCTGAATTGCGGGAGGGTCAATTGTTTGTGAGTGGACTCTGGATCATTCAACATCTCTGGTTCACTGTTGTTATTGTTGTACAACGACACGCAGAATGTTCTCTCCAACAAAAGCTCCCGCTCTCTCAATAGGGCCACTGCTATGATAATGTCCTGCATCATCAACAGGTCACAGCGTCGTGTGACGGACAGGTTACCTCAGTTCAGTCACTGACACATTTTTGGTTTTCGGTGTTTGTTCAAATTTGGACAGTATGAAAGTACTGAAAGCATGGCTTTCAAAACATAACCACTGTGTGCAGGCACAGAAAACAGCTGCTGTAGATTCCAATACGGATTACATAATAACTGCAAATCACACAGACACCCTCCCCCCCCCCACACACACACACACAACAAATATTTCTGTCAAATATTGACACTCATCCTTCCGCTATGTTCACCGTTATGCTCACTCACAACAGTGTGCATCACTAACTAAACATAATCAAGACTAAATACACCAACACTAAACAAAACCCACAATAACATGGTGGGTTATTAACTTAAACAGGCTTGTAACAAAGTTTATTTAGTGCAAGACAGATGAAAAAAAACTGTTATATCCTATGAAGATGCGTATAAAACTCCTACTGACTCCTATTTTGCTTTGGTCCAGAGACAAAA
>JBAJNP010000970.1:0-43439 GCA_036877545.1 Yasuhikotakia modesta | reverse complement strand
CACACAACAAATATTTCTGTCAAATATTGACACTCATCCTTCCGCTATGTTCACCGTTATGCTCACTCACAACAGTGTGCGTCTGTAATAATCACTAACTAAACTAAATAATAATCAAGACTAAATACACCAACACTAAACAAAACCCACAATAACATGGTGGGTTATTAACTTAAACAGGCTTGTAACGAAGTTTATTTAGTGCAAGACAGATGAAAAAAAACTGTTATATCCTATGAAGATGCGTATAAAACTCCTACTGACTCCTATTTTGCTTTGGTCCAGAGACAAAATTCTGACAGAACTTGCTATTGAATTAAACACACAAAAGATTGAGTTGACAGTCTGTAAGTCTGTATAAGAAATATATTGGTTTGGTTGTTTACATTTAGATAGTAAATGTGTGTGTGTGTGTGTGTGTGTGTGTGTGTGAGAGAGAGAGAGAAGCTAAACTTACCTCACCCTCTGGACACATTCTGTCCAACCAACATCTCAGCTGTCCTCATCAGAGAGAGACAGCATATAGAGAGAGAGAGAGAGTGAGTGAGTGAGTGAGTAAGAGACTGAGGAAAAGTGAGAAACAACATCAACCTACCCCAACCCATCCCACCTCAAACACACACACACACACACACACACACAGATTTTTATACCAAGCTAATCAAATTTTCCATCCCCTTTCTCTAAAGCGAACCCTCACTGAAACCTTGTTTAAAAAACATGTAGCAAAAAGCAGGAGACACACAGAGAGAGATCTTTGATACTTCAGTAAATTTTAGATTTGGATGAGCGGCGCTGTTTTCTGGCCATCGGGATTGGTGTTTTTTATTGGGTTAGTCCAAAGAACCTAGTTGTGTGTGAACCGGGGCAGGAATGCAAAGAATGTATGAGGCCTTCATTACTGTTAATTCAGGGAAAAATCTACATGGTTTGAACTGAAGCTGACACATACATACACACACACACACACACACATACATACATACATACACAAACACACACACACACATAGACAGAAACACACACACACACACACACACACACACATACATACATACACAGAAACACACACACACACACACATACATACATACACAGAAACACACACACACTGCTTCAATGCATGTTCCAATGTTTCCAAAATAGTTATTAAATACACACACACAACACACACACACAACAAAAGAATGACAAAAATGTGTTACGCCACAATAGAAACATGTCTTCGAGCTAAAGCCCTCTGTTGCGTAAGACTACAGCCAAAAGATCAAGTCTTAATACAAATAATCCATGACATCACGTAGATACACACGAAATCTCAGAGACAAACATGGAGAAACAGACAAACAGATACAGACGCATGAAAAAAGCTGCAGTACAAGTGCAGACAGACTCCAGACTGCAAACAATAACCGCAAACACAACAGAAAACACCCAACTGAGGGGGCTGAATGCGATTTTGTGCAGCTGTCCGTCAGAATAAAAATTTGTTCTGTAATAAAGAAGAGCCATTCATAATCTTTTATTAGAGATGTGACACGCTACTAATCTCCTGGTCAAGAGAGCCTGTGCGCATTAGAGGGCTTTATTATTATTTAAAACTATTACAAAAGGACAGAAATAAACTGGAATAAGACTTAACAAAAGTGAAAGTGTAAAAAAAGATGAGTAAGAAAGTGTGTGTGCGTTAATCTGGTTCAGGGGGCGCAGATAAAGACAGGCATTGACAAAGGCGAGAAATTGGGGTTTAAATCTGTCCTCTGGGCCGTTCTGGTTAAGTGCTGAAGAAACACATTTGGACCTCAATCTTTAAGGGCATGAAGAAACAGAGGGAGGCAGGGCAGGAAACGTGGCTGTGAGCTTAAAGTAATTAACAATATAAAAAACACTTTTGTTGTTTTAGCTAATAATATTTTCCAATGCATTACAACTTTTTTATGATTTAAAATGAATAAAAATCAGTAATTATGCAAATGCTAATGACAGATGTTCAAAACGCTCTCCCTTAGCCAGAGTCACGATGGTAAGTTTACAATGTTTTTAGCATAAGCATAAATTGCATCTTTAAGATATAGCACACGGATGTATGGATGTTCCCTGTGTATGATGGCTAGTTACTGGTATCACAGAGCTGATTAACTAACCACATGGGTCAGTATTAGCAGTTAACCCTGATGGACAAGACCTGACATGACAAATCCCTCAAAAGCCCATCGTACGGTATGACCTTTAAAAGTACATATATACACACATGTGTGTCTGTGTGTGTGTGTGTGTTTTCAGAAGCATTATGTTTTTAAAATACAAAAGCAACGTGCAGCGTTTAGAAATCACTTAAACTGGTTCAAGATCAGCGATTATACAACCACCCAGTGTTTTCTACATCAAATCCAGTGATGTCCCGTTCAAAAGAACAATTTAATATACAAAATAAGCTGAAGATTTAAGACTCATATAAAAGCATGTTTCATTTTTTCATCCAAAAACATAATCTGATGCCTCACCAACCCAGTGGACCCAAATTTCCCAACATGCATCTCTTCACCTCATTCACACAGACACACAAAACGGGGGCAACGACATGATCCAGTCAGATATGACCTACTTTCTTTTCTCCCACAATCCCCTTTGTTCCCCCAGCATCACCCTCTTTCAGCCCAAAAGTGAGAGAGAGAAACAGGGGGAGGAGAGTAGCAACAAAAACTGAACCCCCAAATTCACACAATGCATTATGGGATACCAAGAAGGCAAAATAAAACAAACAATAAATATAGATCAATTCAGGCAGCATTTTCATTCATTCATTCATAAATATTTCTTAAACATTATCAAACAACAAAGATGTTATGTTGTGATTTTAATATTTTATCAGTTTACAAATCTGTGAGGTGACCGAGGTGAAATCCTCAGAGCATAAGTGAAGATAAATGAAGAATGAGGGATTGCAAAAGAAAGACAGAAAGACATTGACATCTTCAATTAAATCTGACAGGGAAAAAATGACCAGTAGATGGGGGGATGAAGTTTAAGGGGTGAAGCAGAAAATGTTATTTTAGTCTTACAGTTTTTGAGGCAACACCGCATTACAAAATTCAATAATTGCAAATGTGAATCACAATTTCTAATTCTGGTTCCGTGTTTTTTTCCCTTAAATTTTGAGGGCCATAATGTTGTCATATGAAAAAACATGCAGAGAGGAAACACTACAATAGATATAGAGAGAAGATGAGTAAGTTTGGGAGGGAGATGGAGTGAAAGAGTGCAGAGGATAAAAGGATGGGATCACTCATTCTTACCTGAACATGTTCTGTAGAGCTGCTGCTGAGCTCGTCTCCAGATTCTGAGTCATTTCTCATCTTCTCCAGCCCGTCTCCCGGTGACAAGCTCCCATCCGTGTCCACCGACAACCCGCCCGGGAGTTTCCTCTGCTGTCTTGGTGGGGATTCCGCCCGCCCTTGTGGCAACGTGGGGTTGCCATGGTGATAGTTATGATGGTTGTTGTTGTTCAGCAAAGTCAGCTCGGCAACAACACTCTTCATCCCTGGGTTCTGATTGGTATCCCGCAAAAACAAGGGTGGAGTCTGTTGCCCTGGCAACGGGGAAGGCGTTGTTGAGGGAGGCGGACGTCCAAAGCTGCCCCTTTCGGTGGGAGCGCGTTGGTTGAGGTTCTCGTTCGATGACCGGCACTGGCCAATCTCCAAGACATTGGGGGGCTTCGCCCGAGGTTTGGGAGGTGGCATGAGGGCGCGTCTCACTTCACGAACATACTGAGCGGGCACGTAAAAAGCCTTGGTGCCTTCTTCTCTACGAACCTGCCACCAGTCCTCGTTGGTTTTACGAACCAACATGTAGCATTCTCCCTGCCGAATGGAGATGAGTTTGTCTTTGGCCTTGTACTCATAGTCATACTCCACCTCGATATACACCTGCCCCGGAGTGATGGACAAATCTCGTTCCGTCATGACTTTATCGGTTGTGCGTGATTCAGAAGACAGACTTTGATGGGATCCACATCATGTGCCCGTAACCCTCTGCAGATAAAGATAGAACAACATTGTTAGCAGAAAATGACACACACACACACGCGCAACAAATGCGTGTTAAAAACTGGGCTACTATTGATCAATACCAGCCATGCCAGACTGAGGAACAACACGGATCTGATGGAACGTAATGAGGATACAATCACACACACACACACACACACACTTAAAGGAGAAACGCTACTGTACTTTCCAGCATTCGGGGCAGCCGCATGGTAACCTAATCATGCGTGAGGACACCATGGCAACCAACATATCACTAATCCAATGATCAAATTACGATGACGGTTCTTAAAAACAGGCTTTCTCTCTCTCACACACTGTCACACAGATCACTGAATGAACCGGGTGACATTTTCCAGAGATCTCAAAGGCCTTTCCTCTGTCATCGTGCATCTGTTTGCCACGCATCCCTCTCTTCTATACATACGTACACGATCCCCTTTAGGCATTCTTGGGTTAAATATACACTGTCGGGTTCACATATGTTGTTTAAATATGATGGACTGTGACAGCCTGGGGTCGGACACAAAGAGCGGCAGGATTCACTCTCTCATTTATTGCTACGATTCTTTTGTCCTTAGCACGCATGTATTTAAAAAAGGGGGCAAAAAACAATCCAAAGTCACTATTTTAAGCCTCAGATGGCACACAACTCGCCCCGAGTCCATTTACAGAACTGTCTGATGCATATAGCACACAAATGACTTTTTCGATCTTGCAAGCTCTAATCTGATTGGCTGACTGGAAGTTGGGCAACACATATAAGAGGTAATGCAAGATTTGTGGCATCAGTTTTTGAGGCGCTGTTATCTAGTTATTCATGTGCAAAACTGTTTATTCCAAATCCACATCTTAAGTCTACCTACTTAAAGCTACATGGGTCACATGATCTGTCCTCAAACAAGCTAACGTTTACAAATAGCAACAAGCACACAACCTGCTAATCCATGCAATGCTATCAGATTGTGGATGTGGATATGACGTGACACAAGGCGGCTCTCAAAATAGCCATGCAGGAGAATGGCTGGGAGAGGTTACTAAAACCGTACGCAACCAAATACTGTAACCAGACACGCCAGACTGCACTGATCTCTCCACTGAGAAAAACGTCCACCGTTCTATTTTCAAACACAGTAGATCGTATGCATTTAAAAATATGACGAGCGCTATGATCTTACTTCACGTTTAGCAGGATGCAGCTGGCTTTCATTATAACATTTGTGGCTCATAAACTTTGACTGTGAACCAGGCTCTGCATTTATAAATTCTTCGGCTATGCCTCAAGTATCACCTTTGGCTTGAGGTGGTCAACTTTTGTATTTTTATGAAATATTGTACCATTTATTATAACTGCAAGCTCTGAAATGCCTACTTATCCACAGCCAATCAGTTCCAAGTGAAAAACAAGCCCTATTTATTTCAAGTCTACTTAGATTTACCTTAGAACACTGAAGTCGATTGAAACTTCCGGTTGACGTGGGCTTTAAGGAGCTAATCTGTCCACAGGTACTTACATACAAAATGAGGTGTATCCGCCAAAGCATTTCCACTTCTGAAAGACTCCCCCAAAAGATGTTTCTGTCAATTTGACCACTTACTCAGCTGCTTTAACCGGCGCACATCTCTCCTACTAGACATGTATGTTAACTAAACACTTTTTCAACATTGATTCAACATTGATGTGACGACAAACCATTCTCCATCTGCCTTCACAGTTGGAAGTAAAGACTCAAGCCAGCCCTGACTGCAGGTTCGAAATGTCACATCCTTTTACCTCAGTGACATAATACATTAAGCCTCACCACAATCTCTCCAACATACAGAGACGTAACACAATGTTTCCTTTAGCGTTCTGAATTTGGCAGGCGCTCCTATCTGAAGTGACATGCAGTGCTTTCAAAGTACATTTTATCAGCTCGTGTGTTCCCCGAGAATCGAACCCTTGATCTTGGCGTTACCAGCGCCACGTCTACTCCAGTTTCTAAATAAAACATGAACAATCAAACATCTGAGTGTCTGTGAATGATTTAAAAAACAAAAAAAGAATGAAGAACTGATAACAGCACAACCGGTAAACACACTGTCAATTCAAGTTTAGCTCACTGTGACTGATACTGTAAGACGTACTGAGGTGAAACAGGGACGTGCCAAACTGATCTCAGAACATCCAGTACAGGACTAACAGTGTCTTTGTGGGAGTCCTATCAGAAAACAGAGATCAGGTCTGGTGAAGCAAATGTCTACTTTAGCTTTTAGACCTCCTTGCAGTAAAAATTATGTTGTTTACATATTTACACAGCACTTCAATATGCTTTAAGACAAAACATGTACATATTCATCAGCCAATCCCACTTGCTGAGAATTTTTCCTTAAAGCTGCAGTTTACCAAAGACAATTTAAGAAAAATCACAAACATCACAAACTTATTGTAACCAATCATGCTAATAAATGGACTGAGTGTATCAGGTAGTCTTAGCTATGCTTAAATACACTAAAATATGTAATTTTGAGAATTAAAGAAGAGTTTTAATGAGGTCATTTAATTGACTTAAATTATGATAGCAAAATGAACAGCAGGTAAATTCAGTCAGGCATCAAGGAACGTGTGAACATATCTTTAGTTTCCTTTAATCTTCCTTTGCCTCTTTCCCCGTGAACCGTGAACCATGCCCTGGTCTAAACATAGTACATCTCTGTCTCTGCCAATTACCTCAGTATTTACACACAGGATTACTCTGAAAGCGATACACGGTTAGGTTTTGTCCCGCTGTTACCTCACATGAAGTCTAAGCCTCCCTGTTTGTGTATAATTACAAAAATAATAACCTTCCATGATTTGTGACGGCTAAAAAAAAGCAAAACATTTGAAATCGAAACAACAAAACATTTGCGCACCAACACGTAACCTAACCTGGTCAGCCAACATAGTTTCCAATTGTATATAAATAGATCATTGGTCGTAGGGTAACAGTTAAAGGACTAATTACTGCGTCTGGTCAGTATTCTGGTCAGTACCCAGTGTTCAGGAAACATTCAGTATACATTTATTATAAACATGGTTAAAAAGCTCTCAATATAACAGCTCATAACAACTCATAACAACGCTTTTTAAAGAGCAGCACAGGTCTTCATTAAAATTACCAAACAGACAAATTTAATGGGAAAGTAGCACACAAGGATTTCATCTTACCACGTGTCTCCCATTTGGGAACTTGACTGCTAACCAAAGCGGAGCTTCTGTAAACAAGGAGCAGATGGAAGGTTTCCTCTGAGTGTGAGCAAAGTGTCACCATGGCCAATGCATAAAGAAAATGCTCTCTGATTTTCATGCGAACATGCAGCAAGACTGCGAGACGGACAAGATCTTAACCAAAACATACTGGACAATACATCTCTATAAATCCAAATTTTGGACAAACAATACGCAAATCCCAAAAGGATTTCCAAAGTAGACCACCACATATCCACCTGTTAGAAAAATCTAGCTTAATCATGCTGAAAGAGTTACACAATAAATATGACCTTATACTCACATATGTATGTAAACACATAAGGTATACATATGCATGCCTACATACATATATATTTATGGGTGTAAAGGTATGCATATACGAAATAGTATACAGTAGATAGGCTACAATGGTTCCTTACGGTTTCTATTTGACATTTTTCTTTATTGTACAATACTTTTGTTCAAAGAAAAAAAACAAACCATAATACAATCCCATAAACCCATAGATGAGTGATTCAGTTGCTACAATAGACCAGAAATCAAAGCAATTGGTTATAAACCCTTCGCTACTGGTCTTGAACTTGTATGAAAACACATGCCTCTGTTAAATTTGATCTCACTTTCCCCAAGAGAACTACTGCATGTAGTTTGACATTTTTCCTCTAAACATGATTAAATTAGGCATTGTTACACGGTCACGGTCTTTTCCGTTACATAACATTTAGCAACACTAAAGGCCAGTGTGACCTACTGTCAAATCTTCCAGAGGCTGGTTCACTAGAAAAGGGCAAATAGCATAACAAAGAGGTTCATGGGAGAACAACATGTTTTGATTTTAAAACCAGCCACCTGCTTCTAAATCTGAAACCTCTGGAAATAATTCATGAGTTTTAACAAAATAAAAAAACATCTGTTTCCATTAGATAATGTTTAGAAAGCCTGAGATCAGACAAGCTTACACTCACAAATGTTGCCATCTTCAGTTGCTAGAATGATTCTGTTTAAGCAAAACAGCAGCTGCTTTGAATTGGCTAGTTTAGTTTTTAAGTGACTGTAAGCTAAATAAGACAACCGTCCCGTTTATGAAACAGTTGATAGTGTTTAAAGAGTGAAACAAAGTTTTGCTAACAATTACACACTGTTTACGTAGCACCAGATCGAAGATATCATTGTGATCTCATTGTGAAGTTATTCCAGTTACCTGATCACTACAAAACCTGACACTACTAAATGTCACGGTGACTTCTCATTCGGTTACATGACTTTCACCCAAACCTGACACAGACGTCATTTGAGGGACACAGAATGGATACATTGACAAATGACTTCTGATGTCACAGGATATGCAAATGAAATCAATTTCTAATGGTCTGATGATCCCAAATGTTTCTTTATCATTAAATGATGTTTGACTCCCATTGAGTCCAAATGACTCCCCTTTCTGATTAAACGCTTTTCTCATTTCGACAAACAAACACTGCGGCTGGACAAAGCCAGTCAGCATAAACTGGGTTTGTTTGTCTAATCTACTCAGCCACTTAGCAGCCGTGAACACAGAGTGACCTTGTGGACAGGATACTTTACTTTTAATACGTTACATTAACGTTACAAATGAATGCTTTTGCATGTGCCTTTATTCCAGTGTTTCATTCAAAGACAGATGCAGAGAGAGAAAAAACCAATGGGACGGATCCTAACTCGAGCCCCCGGTATCCCAGTCCAGCTCTGTATCCCCTAGTTACCAGCCTTTGTTTGGGAAGGGGCCGCAACGGGCAATCACCACGGTCGCCAGTATCCCTCCCAAGATATGATCGGTTCGGTCCATAAACTTTCAAGCCGGATTAGGTCCAAACCCCTGACAATTGGTGTTGGATAGCGAACCATCAGCGTTGCCTAAGAAACGTGTGATGTGATAAATGACCAGGCGCTGAAACAAATGATCTGTCACAATAATGCGGAAAAATTTCTGGAATCGCCAAAGGAAATAAAGAGCATTATAACAACCAAATTTACTTCTCTACCCATAATAACTACGACGAAACGTTTCTTCTCGTTTCTTTTGACGGATGACAGCTTATTCCTCACAAGTCGTGTAAAGGGTTTAAAATAATGCAAATGCACGCGCATGTAAACCCGGACACTTGTATCATTTTATCCGACTAACTCCGTGTTAAATTACATGCATGCGTTAAAAAAGCCCGATGGGAGCGTTTTGCCGCAGCATGAAAACTGGTCCCCAAGCCACAGACCCCAAATCGGCTCGTGTGGTTTGGCCGCAAGGTAGCAAACCGCTGTGCAACAATCGCTCCCAACAATGCAACTCTTTATGCCTGCAACAATGCGTCTTTGAAGCATAGGAATGAACGCAAAATGTGCGCATACTGACCCAGCGTTCATGGAGATCCGGGAGCGGCCATGCCCGTTAGTTGGAGAGTCTGTGAAATAAACTTTTCCAGGTCTGTGCTCGCAGTCCTCAGCACTTGCTTTAAAGGAAACACAAAACACGCGATCTGACCGCCTCGCTCCCAATCGCAATCGCTCGCTGTGGGCGAATGCGCGTTCGCGTCGCTGCGCGCTCCCGCCTGTACGGGGAACATCTTCTGGATGTTGCCCGTGTTACTGCATCAGGCCCCCTCGTGGTGCTACGGGGGTCTTCGTTTCTATTCTGTTCAGTATGTAGGGGGTCTTATGATGAATTAACTTCAGTGTGATGTTTAATGTGTCTGTATTTAATTGTAGTCATGGTTTAACTTATTGCATGACTACCAGCCGGACTTTTATATTTGTAACTAACAAGATGTCGCAAAGGTCTATAAAGATTGTGCTTTTATTCACAATCTAAAACATTGCAGCTATACATATACATATATTGTCCACTAGAGTGAGACATTTGTTCATATTTACTCTTTTTCACGTTACGTTTTCCTAAATCCATCTACGTTAAAAGTGCATGAACAGGTCCTAACTTCTGTGCAAATCTAAATGTATATTATAGATTTAAAATATGCATATTAAATATAAACTTATATTTAAATAAACATAATCACTTTTATTCTAAAATGACGGAGAACTGCGTTATTTTACTACGTAGTTCCGGTTCCAACGGAAGCGAGGCGTTTGTAGTCCATTGTCTGTATTGCCTCGTGTTCATCAATGCACAAAAAACTACATTGCCCGTCGTAATTTTCTGCACTCGCTTTAACAGGTTGGGGGAAAGTAAAATACAGGATGGTAAACAGAGCTTCTTTCTCGTGCTTATCTTACTGTAACTTATGAATCAAAGCGCGCATTCTGAGAAAAACAAGAGGAATACGTGCCATTTATATTATGTATACTGATAAATGGCAAAATTAACATTTTAAAGACGATTTATGCATCATGCAGCTTTAGTTGTTAATCTGAGAATTTGTATACGGTATAAGAATCAGATTTTAACTTGTATATTGGCCAGCATCTAATATGGACTTACCATTACGCTGTGGCAAAAAGTTAGTCCATTTGGACTTAAAAGGGGCACCACCGAGAATTGACCACCTATTTCAGGTACAACTACTGGTATTTTTCCATAATTCATCAGAGTAAAGCTTTCAAAGGATTAACCATGACTATGTTTCCCCAGTTGGTCCAGCTATTTGCTGATCTTGGTGCTAATGGCTTACTCATTGAGTATGAAGATATGTTTCCCTATGAGGGAGAGCTGTCAGTTATTCAGTCTAAGGCACAGCCTCCGTACAGGTGAGCTATCAGAGAGTATTTCAAAACATTACAAAAGCTTGACTAACAAAAATGTCTATTTCCACGCAGTCGTGAGGAGATTGCATCTATCCAGGAAGCTGCCAGTAGCAGAGGGTTGGAGATCATTCCTCTGGTCCAGACGTTTGGACATTTGGAAGTATGGAATTTCACATTAGTTGGGAATTTGGGAAAAGACCAGAGATATTACAGTTTGATATCAAAGCTCAGTTTTAAACCTTAACGCCCTGTTAGTATAAGAAGTTCTATGAACTTCTATTCCAAACATTCAAAAGAATTGACATATGGAGAATGTTTAATATCTATTAAACGTTCTTAATCAGTTTGTCCTGAAGCATGAGATCTTCAGAGAGCTGCGGGAGGTGGACTTCTGCCTGGGCACACTGAACCCACATCACGACCGAGGGGTCAACCTGGTGCAGGAGATGCTACGACAAGTCATGGAGCTTCACCCTAAAAGTACCAGCTTGCATATTGGGGCAGATGAGGTACGGCTGAAAAAACGTTACAGCTGAGGTAGTGGTTTATCAATAATAAATGTGTTTATCTCCACAGGTGTACATGCTTGGTTCTGGAGACGAGTCCAAACAGTGGTTAAGTGTTCCGGATCGTAGTGTTCACCGGCTGTTTCTCAATCATGTCATTAAGGTGGCAAAAGGGATTCGGGAAAAAATTCCCAACCTTAATTTAATAATGTGGGATGATATGCTCAGATCCATGAGTCCTGAGACTATTAAAGGTTAGAAAAAACATTAATTAATAATTAAAAATGGCAGGACTGTAGTTGTATTAGATGCTAGCAATAACAGAATAATACACTGGAGTTGTTTTTAAAGAAAATGTTTCGCAGGGGGGGCAAAAGACCCCAAAGATTTGTGGTTGACTTGCTTACAAACCTCTTACGTTCCTTTCTAACCCATAATTTTTTATTTCAGAGAGCGGCCTTGTTGGATTAGTGCAACCGATGTTGTGGGACTACAGCCCTGCTCTCAGTGTTGATAACACTGGTACGTTAACTCAGTGGTTAAAAACTGTTATTTCAACACAAACGCATGATGGACAACAACAAGTAAATCTTTTTAAATTTACCCCTTCCAGTCATGCTAATGGAACTATATAATTCTGCGGGTATGTCACAGCAGTGGGCTGCCAGCTCGTTTAAAGGGTCCACCACAGTCCACACCTGCGTGACTGGCACTCAGAGGCATGTGGACAATCATTTGCAATGGCTCAAAGTGGCATCTCGCCTCTCAGCGGGCATTGAGCTGCAGGGAATTGCACTTACTGGATGGCAAAGGTTCGGTGACTCCCACACTGTCACTGGAATTTCATCTAATTGCTGGCCAAGGCAACAATTGTGTTTATTTTGCTTCAGATATGACCACCTGTCTGTTTTGTGCGAACTGATGCCCGTGAGCTTGCCCTCTTTGGCCTGTTGTTTACAAACTCTTCTTCATGGTCTGTCTCTTTAACTACTTTTTAAGCATTAAATGAAAGATATATAGTAAAAACAGATAGTACCATGTATAATATTGTATTAATTTCTATAGTGCCATTTTTAACAATTTAGCATTGTAAAGCAGCTTTACGCAAAAGTGTGTTGTTGAACAAACAATTAAAATGTGAACATAATTTTGAAATGTATAGATTACACACCATTATTAAATGCATTCACTGTACATAAATCACTAGATGTTTTCTGATTCAGGCGGCTTTACTGAAGAGGCTCAGAGGAAAGTGCTCGAAATGTTTGGCACCGTGGAGATAGAAGACACAGAAAGGTGCCGTGCATTCATACTCGTGCCCTAAAAGAAATGCAGGATTGAGTGAGTGTAACACCCAAAGCCTCGGGGGTTGATTTAAAATAGACTCATTTGCAGCATTTTTTTGGCTTCTGTGTCCCAGATTGTCCTTCACAACAGCTTCCCACTTTGCCGGGGCGAAACTAGCAGAACTTATAGTGAAGCTGGTGTCTATGCTGGAGTCTGCGGAAATTAGACATTTTCAGAACAATATGTGAGTTCACAGCCATTAGTTTTACACTTGAAAGATGGCAAAACATTCTTCAATCTAAAATTGTTGGCTGCATAATAAGGCTTTTTTAGAAGAGTGATCTTCTAACTATCTTCTCGCTAATCATTTTGAACTTATTCTTGCATCTTTCACAGGTTTGTAAGGGGCTGGTTTTCACCCTACCACAGACAGAAGAAGATAATTAACCCACTTATTGCACAACAAATTAAAACACAAGGAAAAGTGTAAGTCTTTTATCAATCGCTTTCATACTGATTATCTTATTTTTCAGACAAACATTTTATGGTCTTGCATTTTCAGCTAAAGATATACAGTGTATTTTAAAACACAATGATTATGTGAAGAGACTTTAAACCTGCATAAAGAATGTTTCTGAAAAAATCTATATGTTGTGTATTTGTTTTTTTGAGGTTTTCTAAAACAAAGTTGGAGGATAAAATTACTAAAATGTTTGCTGTTTTTCCGTCTCCTGTCACCAAACAGGATTATTGAGGCTGTGGAGAACAACGTACAAGAGGTAAAAAAAGAGATGAGTCTACTGTACTCAGATTCTACAGTACAGGAATGGACGGACCAACACGTCACCCCAGTTCTGGAGCCTCTACAAAACCTTATGAGAGACATTGAATCCGTTTTAAACCATGTAGGTCTTTGCACTGAATCTGTATCTTAAAACTGGCCAATAAACTGTTTGTTTATGTTTATGTGGGTCCATTCGGATTTGAATGTGCATGTACTGCTTACAATTGTGAACCACTAATGGAAAGCACCAAAAAGTTCATCATTTTAGTATTGCATGTCCATTAAGGTCCATTATGGTTCCCATTTAACCCGTGCAATGACTACAAACCAATATATACGTACATTAAAACAAGTTAACATCTAATGTGGTGTTATTGTCTGAAATAAACCAATGCCAACAAAATAACAACATTTCCAGACTCTTATTTTGTCACTTGTGGATTCACTTGACACGGAAGTGATAGATACAGTCTCACCCATAATATTTGTAGCTCGCATGGGTCGTTTGTATAAACAAAACGGGTCGGTCGGGCGTTTTCAGCGATTGTGAAGCATGTCGCGTCGTGTAAGCGTTACTAACACATCGCAACGCGTTTGCCGTCGTTATCCGCGCGTTTAAACCCGACCCATTTCGCGTAGCGCCCCAGTTCCGAGCGCTAAATAAAGGCATTTGGTGTCCGATCGAGACGGAACCGACTGTTTGCTCTCCGACAACATGGCAGAGTTGCACGTTGAGACAAACCCGACTGGCATCATCGAGCAGACCGATCATTGTGAAATCAGAGGTCCGGTAAACGTGAGACTGCCCTCGCCCACCCTGGTCATCCCGCCCCGCAGCGGCTTGTCCAGTCCGGGGGTCTCGGGTTCGAGAGCGGTGTTCGGGTTCCCCATGAAGACTAACCCCTGTTCCCCGTCGCCAGAAGCCGCTGAGAAACCAGGATCTCGGTGGGTTCGGCTGAATGTTGGCGGAACCTACTTCGTTACAACGAAACAGACCCTGTGCAGGGATCCGAAGTCGTTTTTGTACCGATTATGTCAGGAGGATCCAGATCTGGATTCGGATAAGGTGAGACGTGTCCATAAAACCCAAAGCTTAAGATTTGTTCTGCACGACACAATTGAAATGAGTTTGATGTTTATTAAGGCTTAGCAGAACATTTTGTGTTATTGGTATGTTATACAAACATGTTTATTAACATCTGTTAATGTTTTAGCTAATAACAGTGATGTGTTTACAGCTTTTATTTGTCTTAAATGAGGTTAGTTTATAGCAAAACAGTTGTTCATTGTTTATGCATTAACTTTTTGGAAGTAAAAAAATGCAAACGTTCAAATGAACACGAACTCAAATGAATTAAGGATGCAGAAATAATGTTTATTGTGAAGTTCTTGTAAACTAATGTGGTTTAACAAATAAAACCTTATAAAGTGTTACCCATGGTGTCTGTCACCCGCTGCTTTAATCCTCACAGATTATGATCTGATTGTCATTTGCAAAGTAAAAACACGAGAACACAGTATTTTATAATATATGTTTAACATTTTATATTTATAAGGTTGCCAGATTCATCAGTTTGTTCTCATAAACATTGTGTGAAATTCTGGAGAATGGATGACCTGTGAATACTGGTTTGGGCAAATTTTGACCTGCTAATCGGGTGCCACTTGGTAACCTGGTCAAAGCATGACTTTAATGGAACTAGTGGTTTGTCAAAAGGCTTATAAAATATAGGTGGGCATGAAAACTAACACTCTTTACTTACGGATTGTGTTTAATGTATCTATTTTTTTCCTAGGATGAGACAGGAGCGTATTTGATTGACAGGGACCCGACATATTTTGGACCCATCTTGAATTACTTGAGACACGGGAAGCTGATTATAAACAAGAACCTGGCAGAGGAGGGTGAGATGGTCTGGACATGTTGCCCTTGAAAACTCTGTAATGGAACAGTAATGACCTAGTTTCATTTAGAAACATCCGTTTTTGTGGAAAGGGATCACGGTGTTCTGGTGTAACAGATCATTTCCTACAGGACCGGTGGGATATTGAAAAGCTTTGAGGCTGTGTAGAGGAACTGTGTAGATCTTTATGGCGAACATCTGGTGATGTTAGTTAAAATTAGTTGATCATTTAAAAAAAATTGATCATTTAAAACCTTTGTCAATAGTTTATTAATCTAGTGAACGGTAGCAAACTCTTTAACTCTAAAATATTTAGAAATGTAAAAACAATGACAATAAAGCATAACAATTAAAAGAAGAAAAACAAGTTTAAATGCAAAGGCTATGAAACTTAAATATAGTTGTCATATTGCAGTATATAATGATGTCATTGTGATGTTCGTCATTGGTGGTGTATAATGGTTGGAAGCTATATTGTTCCAGATATTTTTTCTGATTACAAAGCAGAATAAGCGCATGATACATGATGGTACCTTGTTCTCGGCTGCAGGTGTTCTGGAGGAAGCAGAGTTTTATAACATTGCATCGCTGGTGCGGCTGGTGAAGGAGAGAATACGAGACAATGAGAACAGGACGTCTCAGGTGTGTGGAAAAATATATACAGAAGTATGAAGGCTAAGTGGGTTATGCAATCAACAAATTAAGAATTATTATTAGCAAGGCTGGAAATGGAGGGGGGGGGTATCCAAGGAGTGACTTTAAAAGGGGGACAGTTTTGTTTCGAAATGGTGAAACGTAGAGACGTAATGGAGACGTTGAAGTCTCCAAACCCTACATAAATAATTAAATATATTAGGATTTTCTGCATCCATGGTTAAAAAATATAAAATATGTCTTCCTCAGTGAATCTTGGCCATTTCCACATAAGGAAGGTATTTAAATCTTTAACTTGAAGCAGTCTGTGCCCTAAGGGAAAGTGTAGCACTCTTCAGGATAAGAGTTCATCGTTCTAAGACGTTTGGGGACGGAAAGCAAAGCCAGTGTGGGTCAAGGTTCAAGTGTGCAGCTGCATGAAGCTCAGACTGAACTCGCTGAAGTAATTGAAGCTGAGACTTTATCATTGTCATTTTTGACTGCAGCCCTAGCGGCCACAGATAGAATTGCAGAAATAATGACCTACTCCCAGTCTCCTTTGTACTGGCATCTCCATTTCCCCGCCCCAAACTCACGCCATTGACTGAGAGCGAAGTTGACATATCAGAGCTCTCAAAGAAATACCAATGATTCGAAGGCTTCAGTTTTCAGGAAGTCGTCTTAGAATTGCTCCCTAAATGTTATACTGAGTTAAGAGGATTTTAAAAGAAAAATACACTTTATATTTCATGGCTGTTTTGACAACGATACTTTTATTGTTTCTCCAGGGCCCTGTAAAGCATGTTTATCGTGTGTTACAATGTCAGGAGGAAGAACTCACTCAGATGGTGTCCACCATGTCAGATGGATGGAAGTTTGAACAGGTGGGTTCTGTTATTACAGCGCATTGTACGTTATTACTACCACAAAATTACTCAACCAACAGCTGCTAACCAAATCATGTGTGAAAGGTCTCAATGCCCAAAGATGCACCAGACAGCAGCGTGAGAAAACCAGCTTTACTGTAGCGACACTATTTGACATTTAAAAAAAGTTGGTTGTTCCAGTTCTTAATTATAATTGGTTGATCCACGTTCAAAGCCATTGTAAATTACTCTATAAACATACACCTGTGACCTCATTACATCAGCGTTACTGCACCGCTGCATCTTTGTTGCTTGGCAACCATTTTATTGAATTGTTTCTGAATTGCTTGGCGGAAGAATATTTTCATCAGTTTCATTACGTTTTTGTTGCCTGACCAGCTCACATACAAAACTGGACTAGGTAAAGCTTAAGAGAACATGTGGCTCCATGCGTTCCTTTGTATCTTCAAACTCATTCATACAGAAGATTATACTCTTGATGTTTCTACTGCCAAAACTGGTAGCTTCCTAGAAGTGATACCTTCAATGGCCTCATGTTTTTTAAACAAAGAAAACAACAGATTGTGGGTGTTTTCCTGAGTGAAACAATGTGTTTATGCATTTTTTGGGACTTACACAAGGTGCTGTTTTTCTTGTTGTCTGTTAACACCGGTATGAACTTGTCTCTCTCCAGCTCATTAGCATTGGCTCCTCCTATAACTATGGCAATGAGGACCAGGCAGAATTCCTGTGTGTTGTTTCCCGGGAGCTCAACAACTCAACCAATGGAATTGTTATTGAACCCACTGAGAAGGCTAAGGTAAGATGAAGTTGACAGGAGAATTTTATAACTAAGGATCAACAAGTCCTTCAAAGCATTGGTACTCAGAAACAACAAGTTCTTACCAAGCTTTAGTAGTACTTGTTTTCTAAAAATCCCATCATTGTAGATCTCATGGTTGGTGTTTCCTCCGCAGATCCTTCAGGAAAGAGGGTCCAGGATGTAAAAAGCCTGAAGCCAGAATTCACACAGATCTTTCATCCTTTACTTCCTTTCTTCAGTTCCAAGTTCATCTGCTCACCCCCCCACCCCTCCCCTTGTGCCTTTCCACTGTGGAGCTTTGAGCCCCCCTCCTCCCTGCAGTGCTGCAGCATTAACCAGTTAGCGTCATCACTAACCATCACCACGCAGGTTAAACATCAGACCACCATATTTGATGCAAGACTGCTGACAGAGGACCAGAGGGAAGGACTTCTCGTTTATCATAATGCTTATTTATGCAGCTTTCATCTCCCTCATATCCTGATCATTGCCATTATGATCAGCTAGACTGTGTCCAGATGATTGTGGTGGTCTCAGAACTTCCAATGGCGTTCGAGATAAAGCAGAACTCACTAACCTGATCCTCAACACAGCTTCTATTAACAAGCACATTAACTTACACTAACTTATTCGCAACCACATTTCCCAAAATTCACAATCGTCACCATAATTTCAGTATCTGCTTTCCGTTGCTCGGTCAGACCAAGAGCACAGTAGCTGGCACAACGGTTGAAAAAAAAGACAACATCTTACGAACACATTTTGTCTTCAAAGCATCGTTTTGTTAACTCTACCCATGCATCCATCTGGAATCAGAGGACATCAGACTCGTACTGCCAGACGCCTGTTCAGATTCTCCACTTGTGTTTCCATTGCCGTGAATCGCAAGAAGTGAAATCAACTCGGATTGACTTCATGTCATCCTGGAAACTGTTTTTTTTTTGCCTGGTTGCTAGCAGGGCATGTGAGTTATGTAACTGTTGATATCTGTACCATAGTGGTTGTTTTTTTGTGTTTATCATGATTATTTTCTTTATTTGGTTGTAAGAGTTAATTCAGAATCTCTTTATGTAATGCCTGGTCACCGAGATGTGAATTTGTTTGTCTTTCTTCAAAATCGTTGTCAAAGAACTGGAAAAAAATATGGGGGACTTATCAGGCTTGTATTGGCCGAGTGATTTCGGAGACAGTTGTTGGGCAAAATGCCAACGTTTCGAGTCAAAGCAAAACTGTATTAGGGGCCGTTATTATAACTGTATCTTTGACCGTTTTCTGACATTTCAAAAGCTAATCTAGTTCTCCCCATAGTATTGTAACATTTTGGCTGTTTAACTGTTTATCTCATTCTTTACAAAAGTATGATCGTGATCACATTTGTGGAATGTTGTTGACTGTAAGGGCTCCATTTATTGTGGATGTGTTTCTGCCATTTCTTTCTAAAATGTGTTATATCGGTATCATTTTGACTCGAACTCGTCGTTTTGTCCTTATCTTGTTTCCCACGTTGATTCTTCTCTCTCTAGTAGCAGATAAACTTGATCTGTTTTTTTATACGTTGTGGAATCTACTGTGACTACAAAAGTGATCCATCACAGATGGGAAAATGATCTTTTAAATAGTTTTATCCAGGCTGTATTTTGGTTATTTAGTCCTTCATATCTGTTGATAAACTGTTGTTGAATCTGAGGGTTGGTATCCGATTGGTTTCTGTGATGTTTTAAAGTGTTGTCTATTTCTAAATATGTTTAAAGGCCTTTGGCCTTGATCGCATCAAACTCCTGTCATTTATTCAGCATATCAAAAAGACAAAGTATTTGAGTTTGTGAGCTACGGTCTGATTGGTTTGTCATTTATGTGGCTGGCTTCCCTTTCTCTGTTTGTGTTAATGTTTTCCATCTCCTGGAGAGAGTTTATTTGTTTAGCCCCAGTTGTTTAGCATTGAAGATCCTGTAATGGGACCTTGTTGTACATTTCCATTGTTCACACTGACAAATAGGTTTCAGATTTGTTTTCAAAGCAGAATCTAGGATTAAGTTTTAGTTGGCGCAGTTTCACGTTTTTTTTGTCTGGATTGTTTTAGTGTTGTGCCTTTGACCTGTCATTTTCCACATCTTGTTGCTTATAGATTTTACTCTTCCTAAAATAAGGACACAGGCTGAGAAACGGATCAATGGAATGACCTGTTTATTTCTCATTTGTTCCAACCTAACAGTCAGTTCCGTTCCTTGGCTCAAAAACTGAATGTGTCCTTTTTACTCCTTGATGTGTTTGTTCCGATGTTTCATGAGCTTGAATCTGTATTCAGTCTTTTTACTCCTACCCCATGCACTTTTAATTTGGGCCTTTATTTGTGCACCGACCTTTAATGTTCTCCCTATGTGGATTTTGTTCTATTTTAGGAATAGAACCCTGTGTGTCGTATTAGAACGTCATTTGCAGTCTTGAGTTTTATTTAGGGCTGTTCGGGAAACTGATATGATTGTTACATCAACTGAATATTCCTTCCCTTTTTCTCTGTAGAGCCCCTTTTCCTTTAGGTCTTGCATCTCATTCATATAGAAGATAAAATGTACTTTCAATTCCTTGTTTGGAACGCCAGTTTGAAAGCATGCAATGTGTTGAGTATATAATGTTATATTCTCGGATTTGGTCTTAGTATAAAGGTGAATTGGTGCATGGACAGTTGATGGATAATTTTGATAACGTTTATGAAGTGTAACTGATTGGTGCAGCTTTGAACAGAAAAATCTGGTTCTAGCCGTAGAAATTGATCACACCGCACGCTACTGGATAAACATGCTTGTTAAGGAGAAATATGCTTATACAACACCCTGTGTATTTGGTATGTAAGTATCGCCTTCAGCTGATGTTTCAGAAGTAGGTTATAAGTCAAGACATCCTCTTTTCACACAAGGTTCATGTTTAAAAGAAAAGCATTAGTTTTCACCATAATAGTTAGTCTGTAACACCTGCATGCTTTAATATACAGTACATACACGCATTTTAACGTGCTAAAACCTGCTTTCACATCAGTTGTTTTGGGTGTATTGCATTGTCAACAGTATTGGTGTAAAGTTGTCAAAAATGTCAATAGGCTATGGAGGTTGTGGAACAAACTGTTCTGGAAATGATGAGCCTTTATCAGGCTGTCTTTTCATTGGTTTATTTTGTCGTTTATTTTTAGTTTTGTCTTCTAATGCAGTTTCTTGCAATGTACAGATTGCAAAAAAATAATGTACGATTTTTATCATAAAATGTGTTTGTGTTTCAAACTTGTGTGGCCTTCATTGTTTACAGTTATTTTTTGTCCTTTTAAAAACAAAACTCTTCAACATTTCCAGAAACTTTTATAGCGATTACACACAGGATTCATTTAATAGTTTAGAGCTGAACATGTTTAAATGTAAAGACACAAAATAAAATTCTTATAGTTAATGAATCAACTATTTTAAAACGGTTGGATGATGGTTAAACACACATGCATGTATTTCCATGGAAAACCTAGTCCCTAAAATGTCCTAAATGTTTTAGGCTGGACATGCTATATATATTTCCTATGAAAAAACTATTCAATGACTTTTCCAAGCATGTGATTAATGTTTAATTCCCTGTGGATCGATGATCATAAGCTGAATATAACAACGAGCTGCTGCTTAAATATTTTGACCTAAAAGTTGCTTTAAATGTTAAAAACACACGTTGTCCTCATACTGGGATACAATGATAAACTGTAACATAAGCTGTAAATGATTATTACCGCAGACACTAGTAACTGTGTTCAGTACGATAAGCTACTGTGGCGTGTAGCGTAAACATTAACCGTATTTGTAATCGACTAAAACGTGCATTTTAATAAAAAACAAGCATATTAATAAAGGCTGGGGGTTGTATTGACTTAAACGAGCCAGCAAGCAGAAACCCGCCCTGCGGAGCGATTCTAGCCGGATGCGAGAGAAGCGCTCTGGGGTAAAGGCGAGAGGAAAAGCCGCAGCCCCGGTGCTCAAATTTCCCTGCGTGTTCACTTTAGTTAAAGGAGCCGTTACCACATAACATCAAGCCCTCCATTACGGGCATAAGGTTACGATCCGAGCTCAAGCAATGTGAGGGAAGGTCTGTTATTGAGCTTTCGTTGGTCGACCGGAGCTACAATCCGCTCCTACCCGAAGCGTCTCCACCTCCGGTTGATGTGACAGCAGCCTCCGCAGCTCGCCGACGCCACGCTGCCTTGAACGGCTGCGAGTCTTCCAGGAAGGTGGGTTTGTTTTTCTCATTTCGCAAAGCCGTGTCAGTCTTTCCGTTTCACTGGGTTTGTACACGAAAGTGAAGGATCACATTTGGGCTTTTGTCTTTTTGTAGACAAATTCAAGTTCCCCAAACGGGCTCGTTGCGAAAAGGTTGTTATTTATTTTCAATAGGCGTTTGACTTGAAGCATTGAGTTTAACGCGACAGTGCAAATAAATAAACGGGTGAACATGACTTTAACATCATCGCAACGTGTGCGGAACGGGCGGATGTTTTGTGGTTTTCATTAGGTTGTCATTTGGTTTGTATTGAGTTTCCTTAGACTTTTGAATGCAGCGTCTCAGCAGCTATTTGCTGAACCCCAAACCTGCCAAAAATAAATCCTAAAGCAAAAATAAATAACAATATATTCAATTATCTTGGCTTGAAATGAGTGTTTATACTTGGCTTTAGGTATAATGGTGTTCATTTCCATTTATATATATATATATATGATGATGTTATTCATTGTATTATATAAAACAGTTTTTCATGTCCTTAGTTCCACATTTGAGGTGGATGTAGCCAGTTACACCCTTCCTTCACCTCTGGTCTACTTGAACTTGAAAAGTAAACAAAGATGAGTTTGTCAAACTCATGCTAGAATTTGCATTGTCCTCTTTTCCAGAACTACACAACACTGTGCATTTTATAGCACAAACCCTGCATTGTCATTGTGTCTTTTTTACATGTAATGATTAAGAACAGTAATGATTCTTTGAGTGTTTAAAAGAGTTAAAAGACTGTTTTTTGTAGGGGCGTTGGCAAACACGTATTCATGTTCATGAAATGACATGAAATACACAAGTATGTGCTGCCTTCTGGTGCTGTTGAGAGCCCTAAACTTCTTAAACAGTGTGGACAATCTCAAGCGGCAGTGAGTTCGGTTCCATCAGAGAGGAAACATGGCACCTAAACAGCCTTCCAGCATTGAGGAGCAATGCGAGCCTGAATCTGAGGAGGCAGAGAAAACAAGCCCGGGACCTCCTTCAGACCAGAATCATCCAGTAGCCAGTGATGCTCCAGACGGAGGCTGGGGCTGGGTGGTTCTGGTCGCTACCATCGTTGTCCTGGCTCTGACGCTGGCCTTCCCGTCTTGCATCGGTATCTTCTACATGGATCTTCAGGATGAATTTAACACCAGCAACAGCGAGACGTCGTGGGTGCCATCCATAATGACAGCGGTTCTGCATGCTGGAGGTGAGGATGTGGATGTAATACACCACGATGCTTGCAACACCAAGTCATGGGTTCGGTTCCCACGTAACACATAAGCTGATTATGATGTTCTTGAGTGCACTGTAGCGTTAATACATTTTCTGAAGTATTAAGAAGGGTTTTGAGGTGCTAGCCAGGCCTTGTAGATGTATCACTTCACTATTGTGAGAAGAAAGACGGAAGTTGTGGTCAATGTTTGACACTTAGGTTTGGATAGTGACATTTTATTTATATACATGTATGCGTGGGTTTGTATATACATATGTTTATATATACATATATACAAATGTATATGGCTTTACATGCATATACATTTATGCATTTGACAGGCACTTTTTACCAAAGCATATTACAGTGCATTTAAGCTCAAGTTAGTCACAAAATCAGAATTGAGACATTTAAGTATCATAATAATTGTTCAGTGATTGCCATCTCATGATGATATTGGCTTACAGTGCTGCTGGTATCATCACAAGTGAGATAAAAGCCAGACTGATATGAAAGAGGAACGTTACATACCCCACACACATTGTTGACTCTTTGACCCACTGTATTTGCATTACATGCGATATGTTTGTACTGACATTTGCTGGCGTGTTTAAACAAGGCATTTCATTGTTCTGGGGCGTATTAGAAATGGCTGGTTGTTGAAAATGAGCCATTAAATAGGATTATGATGAGTCATGCTGGGGTCTCAGAATAAGCTACCTTAATTCAAGCCACCTTCAATTAAAGCTTAAGCCCTTTTCCAGGTCCTCTCTGCAGTGTGCTGGTGGAGCGCTTCGGTTGCCGGGCAACGGTGATGTTTGGGGGGGTCCTGAGCGGTGTGGGCATGGCAGCGAGTTCTTTCTCCACGTCCATAATCGAGTTATACATCACCACTGGGGTCATCACAGGTCAGTACGTCCCCAGAAGAAGAGGTTGTGATATGACGACAAGAAATATCAGCACTGCTGAAACAGCCTCTGCCCTATTAAATGTGTAACGAATAACAGTAAAGGGTAAATGATAAACGCAGATTTTTCCAGATCTACCAAAGCACAGTGAACTTATGCATAGTTTGTAATTTAGTCATCAAGTTTGCCTTTCGTTAATCTCCACGCTGCAATCGATAACTTTGTGTTTGTTTCACAGGTCTGGGTTTTTGCTTCAGTTTCCAGCCTGCTGTCACCATACTGGGCCATTACTTTGTGCGGCGGCGTCCTTTTGCCAACGCCATGTCTTCCACCGGCACGGCTCTGGGTCTGTCAACGCTGCCCTTTTTAGGAGACTATCTGCACACGGAGCTGGGCTGGAGGGGCAGTTTTCTGGTGCTTGGGGCTGTGTTGTTTAACTGCTGCGTTTGTGGGGCCGTCATGAGGCCGATTAAGCCCCGCAAGCCCAGAAAGTCTGAGGTGACGAGCATCCACCCCAATCCCCCCGCAGCAAAAGGGCTGAAGGGGGGCATTCTGGGCATGTTTCAGTGTTTACCATCATCTCTGGGACGACTCATGGCCTTTGACCTGTTCTGCAGTAACCTGCGATTTCGGGTGTTCTCAATAGGCATCACCTGGATGATGCTGGGGTTTGTAGTGCCTCTTATATACCTGGTTCCTTATGCCACAGCCCACGGTATGGATCCAAGCCGAGCTGCCCTGCTGCTGTCCATTCTGGGCTTTGTCAACATTTTCGTGCGACCTCCCATTGGCGTACTCTTCAGCCTGCCCTGGTTCAAAGGTCGCCACATCTACGTTTTCTCCGCAGCTCTTCTGATCAACGGACTTAGTAACAGTATTTGTTGCATCAACGCCAGTTTTTTTGTGCTGCTAATGTATGTGCTAACCTACGGGGTGTCCATGAGCGTGGTCGGCTCACTGATGTTTACCGTACTGATGGACACGGTGGAGATGAGACGATTTCCATCTGCTCTCGGCCTGCTGTCTATCATGGAAAGTGTCACATTGCTGATTGGACCTCCTCTCGCAGGTAACCTGACGTTCTTGCAGACGAGTGTTTTGTAGTTGTTGTAGATGTTTAAACCTTGTTTACAGCTTAATTAAACGAGTAAAAACCTCACAAACCAGATGTATGTGTCTTTAAACACCACATTCTCCAGACAAGGACCACTTCAAATGCAGTTGTGCTGGTCCGTCCGCTTTTGTACCTGCCAAAGACTTGCACGGGCTAACAGAATTAAACACATCTGGGGTTTGCCTGTGCTTGTGTACAAGGAATGGAATGTCTCTTTCATTGTACAAACAATAACCTGGATTTACTGGGGGTTTGTGGAAGGGGAGGTTGTGTTCTGAGTTTGGTCAGTCTGACCAAGTTGTTACTCGTTTGTTTTCTCTCACACATTAAGTGGGTTAAGTAAAACCTTGCATCTTTAGGTGTTGCTGACTAGAACTTTTTAGCTTAGCACGCATCACTTCCTCAGAGTGATTCAATGATGTCGTTTATGTCAGTGATTAGCTCCAAAATCATGAAGCAATAAGTGCAACAGGACTTTTTGTTTTTTGATTTCAACCAGGGCATTTCTGTATCTCTTGCAGGGATTCTGGTTGACAGAACTACGGTCTTCACGTACGTGTTCCTGGCCTGCAGCATTTCAGTGACCTTATCAGCTCTGTTCCTCATAGTTTCCTTTTACTGGCTGGACTACCAAGACGCTCACCAGAAGGACAGTTCACAGAACGCCGGGTCTCCAGCCAAGCCTGCGGTTACTTTATCCACTGACTGCCAGTACAGCATTGTGCCTACAGGTGGGGACAAGACAAATCCTCTATCTTCAAAGACCACTGATGTATGAACCAGATAAACAGGAAATATTCATGTGCCTCAATATAAATGTGTTACTGCTCATGAAAATATATACATTGAAAAGTGCCATCAGTTAATGCAGACTACAGTAACTGTATCTGTAATAGCTTGCAGTAAAAAGCAGAAATGAACCTTAAATATGTCTGTTCAGGAAAATCAGGACATGTCATGTTAGCATCGATTTTTCATGTCAAATAATCTCTAGTTTTATCTCGATCTCATCTCATTTTGTTGCCAGTTATATCACAATAGACTGTTTTATACACTGTGTTTGTGTCACAAGACTCCTTACACTGAATGACCTGGTACACTGTCTAATGCATAAAGGGAGATTGTTGGTACGATGTCTTAACTTCACAACATTCAATTGCCAAAGGGTGAGGAAAAGACTGTGGTAAATCAGGAGAAAATCTAATTTAATATGGGTTTTACTGAAAGCATGAACGCTGTTTAATAAAACTTGCAAACATGTAGTTACAGTCACATTTGAAACACAGATGTTGTTTTCCATTTCTCAGTGAGTTTTCGAGTGTGCTTTATCCTTAATACTTGGGGCACTTATGCAGATTATTAGTCATGGATTAGAACTATTTGAAAGAATGAAGGGCCTTTTTATTAAATGCTGTGTAGTATTATTTACTTTATAATGGATCCAATATGAGATTTTTGAAGATTTATATGTTAGATAGCTGTTACTTGTTTTCAGTGCACTGTTGTTGGCCTTTGTCAAAATTGTGCTGTCTTTAGTTACTTTACCAAAGGATGTGACTAGCAGTTTAAACAGAGGCTGTGGGTCATTTGAGAGTCATTTATATTACCATGTATATTACAGAGTATTTACTACAGTAATAAAGTTTATTTCTATATTAAAGGCAAATACGTGTGGGAGTTTAGTACTAAAGCTAGGAGCAGATAAATGCTGTGCTTTTTCATTGCAATCAATAAAAAAACATTTTGCAATCCCATGGATTTATTTTATAGTGCTTCTTTGTCCTTTTAAGAGTTAAAAGTAACTTATTCCACATGGAGAAAGTCGTGTTTGTTTGAACTAATGTATGTTTGAAGGGCAATTTGTTAACAGAAGGTATTTGCCAAACAGCATCATCTGCAGGCCAGTCGACGAATATGTGACAACGAGCGAAGACTTGTATATATACCGCAGATGGGCGTGGCTACGCGTATCACCCACCCACAACTCGTCTCATTGGTCAAATGACGTAGCCGTACGACGTCATGGTCCGTCAAATGCGCATAACTTAGAAACATTAAACTGTTTAAACTTTCCTAAATGATTTTAATGAAAAGTTTCACTTGCGTTTTATATGCATATTTTTATGTCATATTTTATGTTGCTCTGAATGGAAATAAAAACCATTTCGGCGCCGCCCACACTTGTGAAAATGAAACCAAAAGTGATACGGGACGTGAACAGGAATATGAAACTCCAGTCGGATATTTAAACCGGTTGATGGTAAGATTAACACTTAAAACCTCTTATGCATTTAAGGCTGATGTCTTATGTTGGTCTTATATGCTTACATTTGAGAATACGCGTGTGTTTTAGATACGCATGTGTGCACGACACGTTGCCAATATGTCCGATTCCTCTTTGTCTTACAGGTTTGGTGTAATATTTGAAGATGACCCTAAAATCTCACCCAGTATCCCTTGAGGCATTGATAGCACATATCTACGTGTTGTGCTGTGATGTCTTTTTATGGTCGTGTGTGTGCGCTGTGCTGCTGTGGTTTGATGGAGAGCTCGTTTTGGACCTGTGGTGCCTGTGGGCATTCAGAACCATAAGCTGGGCTGTGCATTATTCAGTGACCGCCCTTGCCACTGACAGCAGCGTTCAACCCCTTGTGAAACGCTGGGTAGCTTTGCTGAGCTTCCTGCCAGCAGTGTTTGACAGTGTTCATATCATGCTGCCTGGGACCGTGAGGGGGTTCAGCCCTGTTCCTGACCCTGGCATGGTGGTCCTAAGTTCTGCCGTGTCAATTCTTATCTGTGTGGTGTTGGAGATGGCCTTCCCACCTGGCGGTTCGGCTAAAGGTGGCAGAACCCAGAAGAAAGATGAGGAAGCAAAGGCACTTCTGATGAGAGTAATTCGCTACTCCAGACCAGACTACCTTCATCTAGGGGCTGCCTTCATCTTCCTCAGCCTGGCAGCGTTGTGTGAGTGCTTTGTATGGAAGTAACTAGTTAACTAGAAAATTGACTTTGCTAATACAGGGGTCTTCAACACATTCAGGCCAGAGAGACAGATTATGAAGCAGATATATATGGGCGGGGGGCCCTAATGCAATAATGCAAAGGTTACATATATAAGTATAATAAACTGTATGATAAAAAGTATAGAATTAAACATATGCATAAGGACAGCTTTGGCTTTATTTCTTCATTACATCTTACATTTATCTCTGATAAATATAAGAAAAATAGTAAAATAATTTTTCTTTCAACAGTTGAGACATTTATCCCATACAGTATTGGGAAAGTCATTGATCTACTAAGTGGAAAATACCAGCACAACAACTTCTTGTGGGCTGTTGGACTCATGGCTTTGTGTTCCCTTGGAAGGTACGTGTAACATATCTTGCATGTTAAGTGACATGCTGAACATTTGAACTAATGGTCTTTTGACAGATCTTGTGAGGAACAATGACAATGAGTTATTTGTTGTGTCCTGAAGTTCTATGTTCTCCGGTCTGCGTGGAGGAATGTTCATGTGCAGCCTCAGCAGACTCAACAAGAGAATCCGACACATGCTGTTCCAGAACCTCATGAAGCAGGAGATCAGCTTTTTTGAAACCAACAAACCAGGTATGTTGCCTCTTCACTTAACACTGAAGTCAACACATGATAGAAATCACTAACTGGTATAAACATATTCATATACATTTATATCAACCGTAAAATGTTCATCCAATCATTTTGTTTGGTCTAAATGCAATGATAGGATGTCCTGCTTGCCTGTTAGACTATGTATTTGCATAACTCTGCACAGTATTGCACAGTACTCTCTGATTGGAGGGTGAATATTTTGGCTACTCTACCTTTAAGTGTTGACAAAGCTACTACTACACAGATCTGTGTTTTACAGTTAACATCACAAAGCTGAAGAAATGAGTATGTGACATTTCCTCTTCTTACAGGAAGTCTCACTTCACGTTTAGTCTCTGACACTGATAAGATGGGTCGCTCTGTGGCTATGAATGTAAACGTGTTGCTGCGCAGTCTGGTGAAAACCTGTGGCATGCTGTACTTCATGCTGGGTTTGTCTTGGCAGTTAACACTACTGACATGTATTGAGATGCCACTTCTTGCTTTCATTCAGAACTCCTACAACAACATCTACCAGGTAAGCAGGCCACATCTCAGCTGGTTTATGATGGACCAGAAAGTTTCAGCATTTTTATCTGTTTTCATCACACCGTGTGCAGAAAACATCTAGAGAGCTTCAGGACTGTCATGCAGAGATTGCAAACCTGGCATCTTCTGTCATTGGGTCCATGAGGACGGTACGCAGCTGTAAAGCAGAAGCTCAGGAACAGAGAAGATATGAGGAGACTCTGGACAGGAAACTCCAGGTTCTGACCCGAAAGGGAATCTACAGTGCTGTTCACCTCCTAATACGACGGGTAAAGCATCATTTACAGTCCCAATGACATGAAAACCATTTTAAAGTGCTTACAATTCTTATATAAAAATGATAAATACATTTCTTTAAATATATTTGTTCTTGTCTTTATTATCTTCACATTGTAGTTTGTCACAGTGAGCTTGAAGGTAGCAATGCTGTACCAAGGTCGCAATCTCATCTCGTCTGGACAGCTAAGCAGTGGAAGTCTCCTTGCGTTTGTGTTCTACCAGAAGGACATGGTGACCAACATGAGGGTAAGTTTAACAGTAAAGACAGCACCAGGTATCTTAATTTAGACCAGACTAAATTTAGCCATCATTATACCCTCAGCACCTTGTATACATCTATGGAGACATGCTGAACACCGTGGGCTCGGCGGTGAAGGTCTTCCAGCTTCTCGACAGGAACTCTCAGATGAGAGAGGCAGGAGATCTGGCCCCTCAGGAGCTCTTGGGAAGACTGACCTTTGAGAAGGTCACCTTCTCCTACAGCTCACGTCCTGATGATAAAGCACTTAAGGTATCACTTTCATTTACGCTGCAAAAGCTGAAATGATGAACAAAGCAACCCTATTGTAAACATAAAACTAAATAAACTTTTAATATTTAGTTGTGATTCAATATATTATCATTTAAATTTAAAGCTATTACTTTAAAAATGAAATTATTAAATTGAACTGGCTATATGCATGAAACGTTATTAAGAACACATAACTGGAATATTATATTTATATTATATTTTCTGAGGTAGTGTTAACAGCATCACGTGTAATAGTTTATAATCAGAATATATGTAGTTTGGCAGTCAGCCCTAATTTAGCATTAATTTAGTTGTGCATAAACATAAAGCATAATATGAACTGACAGGACATCTAAATATTGCTCTATATATTTTTGCAGTCTGTGACTTTGGAATTGAGTCCAGGGAAGGTGACAGCATTGGTGGGGCCCTCTGGTGGTGGGAAGACCTCCTGCGTGTGTCTTCTGCAGAGATTCTATGAACCACAGGAGGGTGAGGTGTTTCTGGACGGAGAACCTCTGCATCGCTACCAACACCAGTACTTCCACCAAAAGGCAGGCAATTGTATACTAGGATGTACAAATACAGCCCGGTTTGTGATTGGATGGTTTGGTAAGACCGCGTGTCATTCTCCGTGACAGGTGGCAATGGTATCCCAGGATCCTGTGCTTTTCAAAGGCTCTGTGAGACAGAACATTGAGTATGGTTTGAAAAACTGCACTATGGAAAGAGTTGAAGAAGCTGCTAAGAAAGCTAATGCACACAACTTCATTTGCAACCTGGAACAGGCATATGACACAGGTATGAATGATTTAAAGCTCAGCACACACCAGTAGAGTCCATCACACCTATTCCACCTTGTCTTTGAGTTTAAACTAGTATCTCCATCCAATCTGCAGCTTTAATCATGTTTTGCTCATACCCTTTAGATGTTGGAGAATGTGGTGACCAGCTGTCTGCAGGACAGAAGCAGTGTATTGCTTTAGCCAGAGCTCTGATAAGAAACCCACAGATTCTCATCTTGGATGAGGCCACCAGCCACATGGACTCCAGCACACAACAAGCAGTATGAATTATCTTCATAACTCAAGATGTTATTTAACTGCTGTGGCCTTCAGAAACATCTCAAATGTTCTTCCACTTCTGCTCATTCCAGATTCAGGATGTGCTCAGTAACATTAAAGATCAGACAGTGCTGGTGGTGGCTCATCGATTGGAGACAGTGGAGAAAGCCCATCACATTGTTTTCATGGAGGATGGGAAGGTTGTGGAACAGGGAACTCATCAGCAACTGATGGCCAATGAGAAAGGAAGATATTATCGCCTCAAGGAAAAACTCTTCTCTGAGGTCTGAGCTGAAACCCAGCAGACCGAGTCTGATGTCAAACTGATGTCTGTTTATTTTGACACATATTATAACACTAACAGATTGCACTGTACATCATGTAAAAACATCCAGACCTGTGTGTTATAACTTTGTGAATGTATTGTTACAGTTCAGTTTTTTAATAGTTTTGTATTTCCTCATGTAAATACAGTATTTTGTATCAATCATATGACAGAAATAACAGCAGTGTAAAATAGTTTGCAACAAAAGCCATTTCTATACATTTTCAAATGGTATAATATTAACATTGTGGCATTTAATTCAGTCAAAGAATGACGAGTGGGTTTAGCCTCAGTTGCAGAAAAATGCGAAACAGTGTCTCTGAGCTTTCGTTTGTCTCCATTGATCCACCAAGAGCTGCTTGATTGTAACTGTGCTGAAGATCTTTATAAAGAGACTGTTGAGAAAACATAAAGATACTTAATGTTGTATTTAAACCATGTAAAGTGTGAACTAATGCTCACAGAATAAGATTTGATGAGACATGTAGCAAAATAAAAAGTGATCAGGTCTACCTCAAGACGGCGAACGTATTCACACAATCTCTGTGCTTGAAACGACTTTGTATGCCCACATTTTGTAGTCGTGTCATTTAGCAGCACCTGTTGAGAAGTTTCACAATCTGAACATTGGATTCAATTGTAAGTTTGCTTAAGATGGAAAGAGTTTGTGATTAAAGCACCTGTAGACGCCTCAGAATGGCGTGATGGAGCCCAAACACTGCTGCCATGGATAGACTCTCCACCTCTATCTCCAGAACGTCCAGAGGTCCCTCAGAACTGAAATCTCGCCACGTCTCCTGGAGAAAAGAAGGATAAGAAAGACTGTAAACTACAGACTGATCAGAAAGACTGGTTTGAACTACTCATAGATGAGTAACCAGTACCTGTTTGACCAGAAGCTTGACAGGGTGTCCATCAGGGCTGTAGGCACATACCAGTGGAGTTTGTACAGATGAATGTTCTACAGCCTCAGGCTTATAAACCAACCAGTTTAGTACAGATGAACATAGGTGTGCACTGCTAGTGGCTGAGAGCTGCAGTTTGGTCTTGAGAAGCTCTAATGATACCCTCACCACCACAGAAACGGGTCCAGATTTAGGAGAAACATCAGAGTCTTGGGGTAGAACGCCTTTTGAATGCAGGAAGGCTTGGATGCTGTCTGGGGTGGAATTGTGTTTGATACCGTTACCGGGTGAAAATGATCCTTCTAGCCTTAAAGCATCCAGCCAACCCACTGTTAATGTATTCACTGGTACACTGATGGACCCCAAACCTGTCAGGAGCTGGGAAACACCTGGAGACCGAGATTCTTCACGCTCAAATAAAGCAGTGAGGTTGAAAGCAAGAGAACAATGAACATTTACTGGCAGCTCATCAGCCGGTTCAATGGGAATTGTTACATGGAGTTTTTGACTACAATCCAATTTCCTGAATGGGAAAGAGTAAGTTCTGGATGAGCATTCCATGTTTGTATTCTGGTAATGGGATAAAGGATGCAACTGAAGGCACAAAGTCCAGCCTTGTTCCAATGTATACGCGCTAGCATTTTCTAGCACACATGTGAGAGTCAAACTATCTTTTTGGAGCAATGAACTCCATCTTGTTACACCGTGGCAGCTGATTGGCCGCTTGCCCATGAACTCCTTTTTGTTCCCACGATTGGTCAACAGGTTGCAAACGTTCATGACTTGATTCAGACGCTTGAGAGAATTATTTTTCTCCTGCAGTTTGTGTTTCAAGGATTCCGCCCTGGAAAAGATGGTAAACACTGAAATTTAGTTTTTTGTTGTTGTAAAGCCTGTAGACACCTAAAGATAAAATACTGATCTTACTTCTCCCAGACATTTCCAATGGACGCCAAGAGATCCTTCATCCTTTGGCCTGCCTGAGATGAGGAGAACCTGGATACGTTTTCTTCATTGGTCCCTTGTGGAAGATTCACCTTCAGGAGCCTTCCACTTAAGGACAAGGCCAGCAGATGCACAGAACCTTCAAAAGCAAACAGAACTACTTGTGTGATTGACTCCATACATTGCTAAAAACTCTTATAAAGCGAACAGATTCAGCAAAATGGTACCTGTGGCCTTAGCATACGGCCCGGCTAGTGCTACAACCCTACATACACCAAGACTGTCTGAGCTCAGAGCTGGAAGCTGGGACTCAGTTGTTGCCGCAGCTTCTGGTGATGCTGATGTTGTGGAGAGCTGAAGAACATGTAGATCATTTAAAGAGCTGTAGTAGAGGGATTTATCATCAACACAGGCACACATCACCGGCCCTCGTATGCTATGTTCATTGAAGCCTGTGAAACAGGGATGTAACATAATTAACTTTAGAACATGGTGCTGAAACATTACGGGTTTGGCAAATGCACTGACAAAAATATATATATATACATATATTTTAATTAATTAAATATAAATAATAACCATGGCATTGTAAGTCACTTTGAAAAAGAGTCTAATATATGTTAATAATTAAGAATTTATTGGATTCTTACTGTACTCTGCCTCTCTGCCTTCCGATCTTATCTGTTTGCTTCTCACCAGCAGAAGTTTGCCCCTCTGACCAACCGCAACGAGACACTGAGATCCATGCTCCCCAGAGTCGCAGGTTCCGATATATGCGATTGGCTGTTCTAAGCTCTGGAGCACTCTGATTGGTGATCTCAGCTCACCTCTTGGACCAGCCATTTGGGGGAGGAGCAAAGGAAACCAGCAAATGCGCCCATCAGGTAAACCACAGAGAATGACTGGAGAATTGACCAAAGAGGCATCGACTCCAAACAACAGTCTGAAGAGACGGAGCTCAAGAGACGGATGGAGGTCAGAACTGTGAGTTCTGAGTGACGTGGAGACGGCCGGGTAGAGGCACATTAGGACAGGAAACGAGCTCACAGCTTTTTCTTGATCTGTTGTGTTTAATAAATCTTCTGTGGTGTTTGTCGAAAATGTGTTGACAGTTGTAACCTGGAAACATGCAAGTTTGTGAAGGGGCTTGGATCCAGGCTCTTCGTAGACATCAAAGCTCCAGATGGAGTTGTGAAGACCAAGAGTCACGAGGATCTTCTCGACTATGATGACGGCTTGCAGGCTGACATTTTTAAGAACGAGGGAATCATCTGCTACGCTGATCAGAACAGGGTCAGAACTTTTGTTCCCTGAGCAAGCAGACAAACTAGGAGAAAAACAACACAGACTAAAAATTACCCACATAACAATGCCTCGAGAATGAGAATTAATGTAAACAAATGTTTCATCATTAACTAAGCAAAACATCTACAGATATAAAGCATGTTGCTACCTTGAATGTGGCGGCAGGGTGGTACAGTAAAGCCCACCATCCTCACACAGAGCATAAAGTCGAAGTTTATCATCACTTAATGTCAGACATGTCACTGCAGTTTCGAAGCGCACCACGGTCTGAAATAAACACCATTAATAAAGGAGTTTGTTAGAAATCAAACAGATGCTTTAAAATAGACATGCACTTGCCGTGACTCTGTTTTCCTGGATGTGAAATATAAGCACATGACTGTCTCCACTGGACACAAACAGATGCGATTCGTCGGGAACGATGCGCACCGAGCGTGACTGACAGTCACTCAACTCGGATAAATGCTCCACACTGCACCGCATCACTTCCGCCACAACAGCAACAACTTTTTAACATTATTTACATTAATGCTAAAGTACAAACGTCGTTTCGTGATATTTCACATCTATAACTAACTGTAACTTAATTCATGCTCGCGCTCCTACAGCGTCCAATGAGGACAGTTTTCTTCTTCTACTACTACTGATGCTAAACCTTTGTTAGCCAGATTTATTACCGCCACCTATAGGCCAACTACAGAAATGCGTTATGTTAACTCCATAACATTAAAAGATCATTAATCAAAAACTGACAAATCATATTTTTTGCTAAATATTGCTAAATATTGTAATATGATGCTTTATGAACCTTGTTACTGTATAAACTTGTTTACTCATTTTTACCCGACATTCCCCTTTAAAGTCTCGCCATCCTTAATACAACATTAAAAGCAAATACGTGTTTTGGAGGAAATTGAACTAATGAAAGCAGCAAACCGGTTCACAGCTTTCCATTGTTGTGCATTCTTTAAAAATAACATCAATAAGCGAAATGCAACGTATCATAAATGTATAATATATCCGATTGCCTTTGTTTAAATGTAAAACACACGTATGCCAAACGTTTACGATTAAACCAGTGATTCCGGTGCAATCGTAGATACACAAACAGGTTGTGCATTTCCAGGCAAACTAAACAAATTGTTTATGACAGAGTTCATCCGCTTGTTTGGATAACGCCGCGTCCTCTGAGGTTTATTGTTGCTGTGGCTCCGTATGTCGCGTAGCTGCAACTGCTGAATTGCGTCGGTGAGGTTTTGGCGTAAGGAAGAAATCGCGTATCAATGAAAATCAATGAGAGTAATGTGCTTTTATTCCCCCTGGGTGTCAACGTTTAAGGGCGTTTCGGTGGACTTTAGTAGTTACTGGACAGACCGTTCAGTCATCTTCACAGATTTATAACATAAGACGTGGAAGTTCAAAATGTCCTCGAGGATTTTTCTAAGCAATCTGCGCGCGTCCGTGCATTTCTGCAAAACTGTGAACTTTCTCCAAAGCCCTCCTTTCATATCTGCCAAGCAACACCGGTGAGTACTTTTACCCCATTCCCACGTGTTGACATGTTTTGTTATTTACACGTTAAAAACTGGCATGCATCGCATAGGGCAAGACTTACGTTTAAGTACTAAACTTATGCATTAATGTAACTTACGCATCTAACGCAGACGTGGTTAATAACACATGTAACTTTTCATTGCATTGTTTACAGTTTTTGCCTGGTCGCAAAGTAACTTTACAGACAACATACTGTAGCACAAACATCTAGAAAAACAGTTTAAAATAAATTATAAGGAGAAAATGAGGAATATGAAACACACACACTTTTTTCCCATATAGCTCTATTCATGTGGATAGCCCACCAAGCGTCCCGACCCTTATTACCAGCTATGCCCACGGCGTATCATCGCATGCACTCATGTATCGGACCGTGGATCAATGTCTCCGGGCGACAGTGGCGCGGCACCCCGACAGCGAGGCGATGGTCTTTCTGCAGGACGGAATACGCAAAACATTTGCCCAGTTTTACGAAGATGTGAGTCGCCTGCCTCTGGTTTCCTTGCACTGGACCTTATACAGAAACTAGTCTCTTTAAGACCCCTAGCCGTGGTGTAAATGCCAAGGGGGTCCACATTGCCCACCACTGTTGAAAGTCTAGTGTGTGGAATGATGGATCTGGGCCACATTTTAATTTAATAGCAACCCCCTATTGATCAGAACTAAATATGGTGATGCCACAAAATCTGTTCTGGGTTATGCCTAACTGAGTTAACTGATATTTATAGCTTTATATTTGGAGTAATGTTTGTAGTATGTACATTTTTAGATGGCACTCTAAACACCAAACACAATCCTTCCTTTGTATATTATATATGTAATATATTCTACCATATAATTTTACTCATTTGTTTGTTTGGAGTCTAAATATGTACAGAGAATCAAGAATCAACATGTGTTATGTGACCTGAAGCTGTAATCATAAAAGGTATTTTTATAATGTTTTAATACCTAGTGTTTGTAGATATGTTGTATGTAAAATTACATTTCCTCTGTATTTATGGACTATCCAGGTCCAAACGCATCAGGTGTGATTAACAATAGCTTGTGCTCTGCTGAACCCTGAAGTTTACTCTGAATTGCCAGGTTTGAGCTACCTGGCACAAATGTGAACACTTTCTGCCGTACGCGGAGTGGTAGCACACACACACACACACACACACACACACGCACACGCGATAAGAAGTTAATCATTTATTTAGCGTGCAGAAATAACATTACATAAAGCGTCACTCATGTATGCCTCTGTAAAATCAACACATTGTGATTTAAATGGAAACTTTCTGTCATTACGCATTTGGAACATGTCCTACAGAACACTAAGTTCTCACAGGATTCATGGTTTATTGAGGAGTTTTAAAATATCAGAGAACACGGCAATAAATTTCTAGTTGTAAAAGACAAACATCAGCCAAACTCATCCCAGTGTCCTGGGTTAACCACTAGTTTTGCCATCATTGTTTTTGTAATATGTCATGTATTTATATTAAAAGATTTACTTACTACTTTTTAAGCAACCATTACATGGAAATAGTTTAGCCATAAATAATCAATTCTGAAAATCAGTCACTCACCTTCATGTTGTTTCAAATCTGACTCTTTATCTTGCGTCCGTGGAACACAAAAGAAGATATTTTGAAGTATTTTGATAACCAAACAGTGGTATCTATTATATTGACGCAAAATCAATGAAACAAAAACATCTAAATGTGTTCCACAAAACAGGGTTATGTTGATGGGTGAGTAAATGATGGAAACATTTTGGGTTGAACTATTCCTTTAAGTCACACACAAAACAGCTTTAAGGCTATTAATCAGTGTGGAAATGTGCTGGTGTTTTGACTGCAGGTGGAACGAGCCGCTGCAGGTCTCTTGGCTGTTGGGCTGAAGAAGGGGGATCGTTTAGGAATGTGGGGACCAAACATCTATGAGTGGGTAGTGATGCAGTTTGCCACAGCCAAGGCTGGGATTATTTTGGTGAGCATTTCTGCCTGTGTTAAACAGTTTATCTGCAGATTATCCAACAACTGGTCTGACTAGTTCAAACTATTGTTTTCTGAAAGGTGTCGGTAAACCCTGCATATCAGTTGCAGGAGGTAGAATTTGCCCTCAGGAAGGTAAGTTTCCATGCAAAAGTTATAAATAATGGGATGTTTGGCTGTTTTTAGTTTGGTTTATGGCTTGAATGCCTCTTTCAGGTCCAGTGCAATGCAGTCGTTTGTCCAACTCAGTTTAAAACCCAAAAGTACTGTGAAATGTTAAGGCAAATCTGCCCAGAGATGGAAACGGCTTCTCCTGGAGGAATCAAAAGTTCAAAGTACGTATTACATGAGCACAACTGCACAATCAATACTGAGGGTCAGCGCACAGATGAGATAATGTTTTATTCCTGACACAAATCTGTGTGTTTGTAGGCTGCCGGATCTACACACTGTGATCTGCACAGACAGTCAGCAGCCGGGAGCCTTTCATGTGAGCGATGTGATGCAGGCAGGAAGCAGTCAACACTATCAACAGCTACAAGAACTACAGAAGACAATCACGTGTGATGATCCCATTAACATTCAATTTACATCGGTAGTTGTCCTGTTTTCCTGGAACTTGTATCTCTTGTGTTGCAGCTGCTGTTTGCACCAACTGGAATTAGGTTACCAACCGCCAATTGGTGGCATACCAGTATTAACGCTTTTAGGGAAATGAGATTTATATAAAATACATAAAGCTGTTGATGCATATCAAGATATACAATTGACCATTAAAATCTAATTTCTGAATTACTGTAGATACACTGCAGTGAACGTCAGTTAGCTTTGCTTAAATGCAAAAGACACAGAATGAATATTAAAACAACATGTACGTTTGTTGTTAATGACTTTAAGGGGACTACAGGAAAGCCCAAAGGAGCCACCTTGACCCACCACAACATTGTCAACAACGCGTTCTTCATCGGCATGCGAATGGGCTACGACTGGAGGGTGGGTAGCCGATGTAATCAAGGAGAAATAAAAATACAATATAAGTGTTGTTTGATCCTAGAAACTTTTAACTTTAACTAACTTTTAAAAAATGCAGTTCTGGCTCACATTGAAGCTGATTTGGACAGAGAGAAGCTTATGTTTAAATGAAAACTCATTCACATGTTTGCATGCATGATTTGATTTCCTGGACAGAAAAACGTGCGGGTGTGTTTGCCGGTGCCCATGTATCACAGCTTTGGCTCTGTGGGTGGTACTATGGTGATGGCTCTGCATGGCACCACCTTGGTTTATCCCTCCAGGGGATATGATGGGCATGCCAACCTGGTGGCCATACAGCAGGAGAAGTATGATGTCATGCACTTTCTTTTAATGAAAAAAGATGCACTTAACAAAACAATTATTTGTTTTCATTACAAATATTGCATAACTAACTATACCTGCCACACCTGTGATAGTAGAACATAGAACTAGTTAATTATTAAGCTGTCCATCCAGGTGCACGTTTGTCTATGGAACTCCCACTATGTACATTGACATGCTTGGTCAGCGTGACTTGACCCAGTTTGATCTTTCATCGGTTAAGTCTGGTGAGTTGATCCAAACTTAAAGATCATGGCAGACAACTTTTTAAAGTTATGAGTGACCAAAGTTCATTCAAGTAAGACTTTGCACTCTCTGACATCTTAGCAAAGCTATTTCAGTTATACATTGCCTCTTTTAATTAGTGGGTGGGTCTTTATTTAGTAGTGGAACAAGCAAAGAGTGCATCCTTTAATTTGATCCTGATCCGATATCATGTGTTTCCTGTCTCAGGTATTATGGCTGGATCTCCGTGTCCGTCTGAGGTCATGCAGAAGGCCATTAATATGATGGGAATTAAGGAAATGCTGGTAAGTACTGCGTATCATAAAACAGGTTTTGTGGTTTACAAACAACAGCTGCTGTCATGGTTGTAATTTTGTGTGGTTGAAACCAACATCCCACTAGAGGACGACAAAGACTCACCTTTAAATGTGTGGCTCAGTTGCGACTTTTGGTTAGTCTTCTAAAGTGGTTTTAAACAGGAATTCACAGGAATGTCTCTCACAGTCCAGCTTACCTGTTGTTCAGCTTTATTTATGTTTTATTGACGCATTTTAATTTCTTGATTTAATTCTAATTAAATGTAGTTTGTTCCATATTTCCTCATCTGATCAGATTGTCCATATCCACATCAAATATTCCCTATATATTTTTGCCTGATTATGTATAATATATATAGGAATTTATATATTTATGCCCTCAATGAATGCATAAAGGGACAGTTTACCAAAACTTATGTTTTGTAAAGTTATGCAGAAATTCCTTACAGGACGTTGTTACTCTCATAAAGCTAAAATCCCAGCCATCAGGTTTAGGTTGTAAGAATGTTGCCATATGTTTTTTCTGTTAAATAACAAAAACATTGTTAAAAATATTGTTCTAGGGGCGTTTGAAACTTATATTTGGACATATTAACATTTAAGGATGATATTCAAACATTTTTTTACCGTTCATACTTTTTAAAACTCAAATTCTGAGCATTAGAAAAGCTGCAACATACAGTTCCCCACATAATCACCCTTTCATGTGATGTTTATTAAATATTTTGGATAATTCAGAAATGCAGTCAGTAAAAGGGTAGCACACCCAGTTGTCTGTACACATTTACCGTGTTCAGATCCATTTAGTTAGATGTATTTTCCTCAGGAATTTGCACAGAAATGTGAAAGATCTGAATTTGTAAGTGAACCGTAACAGCGACTGTTGACGGTGAAATACTTTATATTGAGAGCAATACAATAGAGCATAGATGAGAAACACATTTTTACAGAATGAGTTTTTTTGGCCTTTTTCCCTTTTGCAACATTTGTAATATTTCTAAAAATCACTTTGTCACTTTGTACAGTTGCTCCTTCAGGACGTCTGTCAACGTGTGAAAACATCTTATGCTATTTGTGTAATTTAGTATGAATATTGACGCATGGAGTCGCATCGATTCAGAATATATATGCTGCACGAAAAGTGTGAAAGAGGAATTAGACAGTTCCAATGTAGCAGTTCGCATTGAATTCCTTTCCTGCACTTAAAGTCGCCTGGACAGTCGTCGTCGTCTTGTCCTCCTGTTGGAACACAAAAATAAAGTTGCCAGGTCATTTGGACGGGCCGGTGTTTGGACATCTGTGAGTGGTATTGGCTCACGGTCCAGAACATCATAACCCAAAGTGGAAAAGAACAAACAAAGAATAAGAGATCAGAAAAAACAGGATAGGATTAAAAAACATAACAGTCTGTATTTTCCTGCGAGGCAGTCACCCAAAACCATATTCTGACCATAGTTACAGTACAGTTAGACTGTCTTTTATCCTGGAAGAGGTGGAAATATCTGTGGTTACGGTTAGGCCTCATGAATCCGTACAAATATACAACATTCATTTCTTCCTTTTTTAAAGTTACTGGGGACTTATGAATGTTACACACGACATATTATTAGATTAACGTTGTTTTGATGGAACTGTTATGAGCAATTGGTCTGAGTACGACAGATTACTGTGACATTTACAGTCGTTACAAAACAAGGTAAACAAACAACTATGACTAAATTGTCCTCTTGTTTACTGTGGAAACCTGCACAACCAGCTAACAGTTTTAGGTTGTAGGGACGTTGCATTGATGTTATTGTTTGGTTATATAACAAACATTTTTATTCTGTAACATTTAGAAAATGTTCTACTAACTGCTTAGAAATAATGTTATATATAATATAAATGTGTGTGTGTGTGTGTGTGTGTGTGTGTGTGTGTGCATATATGTATAACAGTTTTGATGACTTTATTGGCTGTCAGATGTTAACCAACATTCCTTGTTAGCTGGATATGACATTTCATAACCATTTCATAACATTGCTCAGTAAATTATAGTGAGTTTTATGACATACTGTATGATAAAAGTTTATGATAGAAATTATGGAGATGTTGATAGAAAGGGACTCTTGACACCAGCTGTTTACTTACCGTGTGTGTGTGTTAATAATTTGTTTACATTTGCAAGTATATGGAAAGAGGTTGGATGTGAGACGGCGGTCTGTGATTCATGTCTGTTTTTTATGGTCATTGCAGGAGATCTACAAGATCTGTACAGACCATAAACCCGGTTTGGTTCTGGACATTAGACCTCAGTTGAGGGTGTGGGGATTAAACCTGGAAAACCTGGGTCTAATTTATGGTTTATGGGGTTGGAAAAGTTTGCAACTGCATGTTCAGTAATCTTTCTGAGTCCTCTGCTAAAAGACTAGCGTAGCTGCTCACTAGCATAGATTATACAGCATAGGACAGTGGTGTGCTAGTTTGTTCCTTATAAATCTTAACTATCTTAGCCAGAGAGAATTTCTTGTGTTATTCTGTGTGTAAACACAGAAAGCATAGAAGTTGATGCTGGCCTTTTAAAATGATTTTTCATTAAGATCTTTATTTATGCCTTTATGTGCTGTTTTGGTTTTCACATTAGGTTCCCTTAATTCAAATCAGAATTCAGATCAGATCCAGAGTAAGTGTAAATGAACAGGACGGACATCTCACCATCTCAGGGTCGTGTTCCCTTTCTGGTTTTGTTTGTCTTTGCCTTGCAGCGGGTGAAAGCAGTGCTGTCTTTTATTTGCTTTCCCTTCTGGTTGCCGGGGGTAGCACAAACTGCATTAGGACGCTGCCCACTCGTGTCCATCCATCTATACAAGCAAATCACATCATCCAAATGATGCCATAAAGTATGAAAGTGTTTGAAGCACATAATGACTTTTATCCAAAGTCAGTCAATCAGGCATAACTACAGTAATGGTTAGAGTAACGTTACAGTAATGTTAGCTCTTACTTTCTGAGGTTTGCCAGCTGGCAGGTACAGCTCCAGGGGTTGTTAAACAGCGTGATGTTCTGCATGGTGGAGAAATCCAGGGCATTTGGAAGGGACCTTAGCTTGTTGTTTTCAAGGTGCAGCGATTTGAGAGCCGTCACTCCTTCAAACGCAGCGTTGGAGAACTTGATGGGTAGAACAGAAACATCACATTATTACTGGAGG
>JBAJNP010000969.1:0-72817 GCA_036877545.1 Yasuhikotakia modesta | reverse complement strand
CTTTTCATGATATGCTAATTTTTTGAGATGGGAATTTTGGGTTTTCATGAGCTGTATGCCAAAATCATCAATATTAAAACAATTAAAAGGCTTGAACTACTTCAGTTGAGTGTAATGAATCTAAAATATATGAAAGTCTAATGTTCATCAGTACATTACAGAAAATAATGAACTTTATCACAATATGCTAATTTTCTGAAAAGGACCTGTATATACATTTTAGTGCATAGCAAAAGTATATGCAAATACTCTTAAAGAAACTATAGCATAATGGAAGTGATTGTAACTAACGCATTATGGAATGCCACTATACTAAGGCATAATGGAAGTGACCTTTGTTGACTAGACAACACTGTGATCATACACGTTAAAATACAGCTCCTCTTTACATTTAAGCATTTCTTCATTAATTTTATGTAATCCTTACTATAACTACCCTTACTATTAATACTTATTTTCTTTTAATCATTCAGTGTAGCATTCCTTGCAACAAGTTGTGAGAATAATAAACGGTAGAGTGTTTGTGAACCTTCACTTCACTTTACTTCAAATTTTACAGTAACATATGGATTCAAATTTTCACTAGAAGTAGTTATTTTGAAGATCATTCCAACACTCTTTATTTAAGACATACCAACTTTTGAATATGAAAAATTTAATTTTCATTAAGCTATTTTGTCAGTGAGATCTGGAAAGTTAAAGGCTAAAGAAAAAAGTGGGGAGAAGGACAGCAATTCACGTGCCATGAAACGGAGTCACAGGTCAAACCCTTTTCTCTGTAAGAGGATAATCTGTATTATGTAGTTCAGAAAGCTTGTTAACACCTATTCACACAGATCCATGCCAAAATTCAACCTGCTGACATGAGCAGAAATACGTTTAAATACAAAAAATGCTCTTCTATACTTTAATACTGTGAAACATTTTCTTTACTTCAGCCCCAATAAACTTTCTAGAGTTTTTAACATGTTTTTGTGATGTGATGTTTTTCTCTTTTTACCAACTTTGTAGCACTTTGCATGTAATTCATCTTATGCTTTTTGGCTTTATGCACTCTTTCTTAAACACCAAACTCCAAAAATGGCACATCTTTCCCTGCTGTTTTAGATAAGGCACAGCTTGGACCAGTTCGGTGTTTTTGGAATTTAGTGTTATTTGGCTGCATTCATCGAATCAGCAGAAACCTAATGCATCATCAGGTGTGGTCCTTTAATAAGTGCCTATTTGCGATGACTGACGCAAATATACGCTCTTTATATCCAATTCTTTGTGGTTTTATTTGTCGCCAATAAAGGGTTCGTAAAATGATTTGTTTGTTCTTTAGAACATTGACAATGTCACAAATCAATGGCGATTATTTTTCTAAAATAGTCAAAGTCATTATTATGTATCTGCCCGGAAATTGTTGTTGAAGTGACTGTGTTTTAAGCATTGTCCTGTGGCAATAATAATTCAAGTGCTGTTCTTAGTATTAACTGGGAAGTCGTGTTTGATTAGATTGATTATCGCTGGATTTGGTTTTATGTGACTTCATCAGGAGACTAAGAGGTTTCTAACTCTGGAACAGTGAGTCAGTGGTTTTTAAGTGTATCACCAATTTTACAACATTGTTCATAATACATTCATAGTTGTCAGTGTGTTTCTGCAGTTGTCTGATTCATACATTTTTAGCGACGGAGGCTGTTCATTGAGAAGTTGCGTCATTTTTACCTAGAAACACGAAAGGTAGATTTAAACAGATGCATTAGCTGTGTGAGCATTGGGTAACCACTGTTTGGTTGGTGGTTTAGGGATTGGCATCAATACAAAACAATTTTAATATTACCTGTGTAATATTAAAATGACCTGTGTTACCTGTTTAGTATTACCTTTGCCTGGAATTGCATATTGTGATGGTACATACTCATATACGTACATTTGTAATACGTACATTTGTATTATGTATCTACATATCAAGCAGTAAAACAGTTTGTTCAATATAGTATGTATGGGTGGAGATTGCATTAATTCTGGGCATATTTCATTCGCCATGTTTTTATTGTCATGTAACCTGTATTTCCATTTACTTATGATGTAGAAACAAAATACAAAAAAAAAATAATTTTGGTGTTGCCTTAGATGTTTAGGTGTACAATTTACATTGGATTTCATTCAATTACAATTTCATTACATTGAAAAGAGCCGCCTGGCCCACAGATTTTTAATGTTTATTACATTAATTTTTGAGATACTCATGAGATACAATAGTGTCCATTTGATGCATACTTCAATCTTGCCAAAAGCAGTAGATGTACTGTTTATAACATACTGAGATTTCTGTATGATTCAGTATGACTGAGATTACTATTCCTTATGAACTGACTTCCTATCTCTTACTATATTGTATGTAAGTGGGCGATTTTGGATGCTGCAAATGTGACTTGTATTTATTTGGTGTTTCAGTAATATTGTCGTAATGACTCCTGCATGTCTTATTAAAATGCAGAATAACACAGAACTGGTTTGTTTTGCACATCTTTACCTCAGATATGAACCTCATCGTACCTTTATATTTCAAAGTTGATATTTTCTATAGTAATTAGCAAAGTGTTGAGGTGAAATTTCATCTGGATCACTCACTTTGATTCTTTCATGTTCAGGATGTGGTGCTCATATAATGCAGGTACTGCAGGAACAGGAAAGACTGGAGAGTGTTCTTGAAGTGCTTTCTCATTTGCCATTGGTAATTACATTCTCTGTTTGTAGCACTTTCCTCAAGTCATCCAGATGCAGAAGGCTTTATCAGATGAGGTGAGCTGTCAGAACATGCCTGTTCCACGACAGCTACGTCTAGACGCAGTAGTAACTGAACAATTGTGTGCCTCGTGTCAACGAAGCTGGGACTTTTTTCTGAGCACTAGGGAATTGGGAATTTAAATCTTGTGAGAATTAGACTTGTCCTACTGGAATGTTTAATTACATATCAGGCAGTGCACATACTCATGCACTCAGAATTGTACATCAGCTGTCACCAGTGTCAGAGGCAATTAACACAGGCACTGATATTTCCAAAAAGTAACTGCTTAAAAGTTTTATGAATGTTAACAGCTGTATGCAACAGCTGATTATTGATAAGCAATTTTATTGAAGATCACATACAACATATTATTAACTTCCATTTATGCTTCTAAAACCTTATCTATCTTCTACCTTCTTTTCTGTTCATTTGGCTCCTGTACATTCTACTCTGAGGAACAAGGTATATCACATGCTTTCTACATACTTACACCTATAGACACTTTTTGCACTTTGCACCCCACTTCTTGGCAGGGCCCAGAGCAAAAATTGCCTGATGTACTTATTTTTCAGTCGGCCCAATAAGGTAGATTATACCACAGAGCCCCTTACTGGCCCTCTCTTATAACAAAGCATAGGACAATGGTCAGAGTCCCATTATAATATTTGTGTTAGGAAAATGAAGCCACTAAAAATAAATTAATGCTATTAAGAAAAGAATGTTACCACAAGAATGTTTCAGGCATCAGCAATTTCACTTTTAATTGGTTTGTGTAATTGTATGTTTTGTAAGAACTTGTATATAAGGTCTGAGTTGAATTTACAATTATTTTTGGGGTTTAAAAGACTGGCATAACAAAAACAAGTAGATAATTCAAGTAATTCATTTTTCCAAACAATGTGTCTGATAGTCGTTCTCCTGTTATACATACTGTGATATACTGCTATTCAGTGTTTCCTTTGCACCTTTTAGTGGGTCAGTTGAGGCCTTTTCTTTGCCAGACCTCCTGCTTGGTCATCATTGATCATGCGATGCTGTCAGGTATCATCAAGGCAAAGCAGGTTCCATGTGACATCAGGGCAGCTTGCCAAAAGCTAATTGACTCTGATCTGCACTAATTGCAAATGTGAATCCTATAACAGAGCTTTGGGGAAGTGCCACCGCCACAGATGAAAGCGTTCAGCTTTGCTGTGTCAAGGCCTGGCTGGTAATCGGGCGCGTCCGGTGACCCAGGGTGAGCAGGGGCGAGGCTGTGATCCACTGATGTTCTCCTACAGAGACCTTTCTGCTTATATTTTGTCCTTTACAATGACCTAACTCAGTTTGAGTGTAGAAGCTAATAACTGTTATTTTTATTATGCTAATAACATTTCTTTGTCTAAGCTGGAGGATAAATGTTTCATATAGTCTCTCATTCTATATGAGTTGAGGTATAATAATACTTCAAAATTAGTTGTTGTGCTTTGGATTAAGTAAAGCAGGTCACAACCTCACATATTTTGCACCTATATGCCACATTTTATTAATTAATCCTTGGTAATTAAATTGTACAGTTATCACTGTACAGCATTTTAAAGTGTTTTACACTTCAGCTCAGAGAAGTTTCAGTATTTATTTTAAATAATAGATATTAGATATATATACGTTTTAATTCAGGTGCAAACCTTTCGTTCTGCAGTATTTGAATTTTGGCCCAAACATTGAGAGAGATGTTTTAAGTAAAAAATTGAATATTAGAATAATCTAAAATTATTTTGAAAACATTTCTGTTTTGTAAAGATTAATGATAAATCAATGGGTGCTAGGAATCCTCTTGGGCTGTGTCATAGTTAAGTCTCTCCTGTCTCCACAGTCGTCACGTGGGAATTAATTCAGACTAGTGTGCACAGCAAACAGTTGCCAGCTCACCTACATTGTGACCAGACACTCATGAAAGGATTAGTCCCCACTCTTCTAACATGACCCAGATTTGTAGGTAATGTGGATGGAAGGTACTTTCACGTATGTGATTACGTCCATGACTTAAAGATAACTTGAAGTAGGACTTACTGTAGCACCTGCGTAAGTCTGAAGTGCCCTAGTGTAGCTTCTGCACCATAAGTCAATTTTCTTGTCTCTGCTGCATTCTGTTTTGTCAGCAGTTTTTCTTTGTTTAGATGACTGTCATAGTATAATAATGAAAGAGTTAATAGTAGAAAGCTATTGAGTTTATTTTCAATGTTATAGTTAATAGCAGAACATAATTCCATTATTAATATTATTAGTACTCTTTATACAACTTAACAGTGATAAGGAATGCTCTAGTTGTAGGTTTAAAAGGCATAATATTCTGCTGGCTTCTTTAAGGCAAAATAGTTGAGAAATAGTCACTGATAAAATGTAATAGGCAAGGTCTTGCTTGCCTTTAATTTCTGTGAAATCTCATTGGTTCAAAGTACAGCTCCTCATAATTGTGCACTAAACATGAATTTATGAAGGCTCTGATAGTGTCGCATTGTCACGTTTTGCATGGCCAGATAATTTGCTTGATGCTGGTAATCTTTGAAGACACATCTATTAGCAAGAAGTAGCATGGGTTGATGAAAAGGGCTGGGACTAAACATAGAAGCGGGAGCGTTAAAAGGGTTAACTGTGAGTGTGAAGGTGTAATGAACGCACAAATTCTTGGCAAAGCCCTTTTTCATAGGTGTAGCTACATGAACATGTAAACTGTCTGAGTTTTGTAGACATGGCTGCAGGGCAGGAGGAATTACACTGTCATGCAGGGGATATAGAAGGGCTGTGATAATCAGACTGTCACATACTTGAAGTTCTTCCAGGTGGAAATAGGTATGCTATGAGTGAGATAGAGAAGGTAATCACCTCACAAAACACAAGCATGTAATATAAACAATCTGATTTCTGGAAAATGCATTTAACAGACTGCCTGGATTTTTATGCTTTGTACGTTATACACTGAACAACTGTTGAAGGAGTTCTACAGTTATAACAACAATTATAGATTCAATAGGCCCCATTCATAAAACTACAAACATGCTCGTCAGAGTTTCACAAAACAAAACAAACAAACATGAAACATCTGGGTCCACTAGCGCTGTAGGTATGGAATCTTCAGGGAAAAATGAAATCAACTTGCCTTAAATAATTATGTTTCTGTAATTAGCCGTGGTAAAATGATGGCCTTGCTTTATAAGAACTAGTAGCTGTTTCTATAGACATACTAGTTTTTGAAAGAGCAAGTAACTATGCAAAACTAATTTCAAATTTGCAAAATGTTCAGTCATCAGTATTGATGTTGCAATAAGAACTTAGAAGTAAAAAAGCAATGGCTATGGAATAGTTTGAGCTTTTTCTGGACTAGATATTAGTAAATACATTTCAGCTACATGCACAAAACGTCATAAACTGGCCCAAGCTTGTTATACTTGTCAGACAAAGGTAATGGCAAAGGCTGCATTGTAGGAGGGTGGTACTGTGTTTGCTTATTATGGGTCAGTGTTTCCTCCACCGCTTTCAAAAACCCACCTATGTTTTGTTGGTCACCATGTGTGGTACTGCAGGTCCTGGAAGTAAATAAACATTTGTTTCCCTGAATCCCCTGCTCACAGTATTTACAAACATGGTGCATGTGCTGTTGAGGAGGTCATTTTTATGATCACCCTGAATTTTTTTTTATTATCCTTCATCTTTTTTAAAAGACATTAATTGATGATCTGAATAATCATCAAATAAGAAAAAATAAAATCAAATTAGGAGTGGTGATAAAAATATAAAACCGATATTATAGACATAGCCCTGACTCATTCATTAGGAGAAATATATGGAATTAAATCTCATTTAAATCTGTATATTAAATTTGATTTATGATCATGCACTTTTTTGCACATTTCAGGTGTATAAATGAGCGCATTGCATTTTATGACTTCATACCTTGCCAGAAAAATCCTGAATACACTTTATTTCATTGAATAAGGTGTGTGCAGGCTAAGCACTGTCTTATCTCCACACTCAGTGCCTGTATTTAGTATTTAGTAACATTCATTAGCAACACATCCCAACACTGACACTAAGTACATAAATAGTTTTCTTGGTAATGATACACTCACACATAGGCTTGTACTGAAATCAAGCCAGGCTGGCTCTGCTGAGTGCTGTCTACATTTCATGCCTAATTTCTTAAGATACATTAAAGCTGTGTTGGATCTGTGCTAGGCTAATCTATCAGGTTTTGGGTAGCCATGCCTCATTGAGCACAGTTTACATTCTCTTTACTAATCATGTAAATATATATGTTAATTATAAGCAATAAGGGATGCCATAGGCATGTATCAGGCAAGGTGGTCTAGAATATCTGGATGAGGTAATCTGTTGTCAGTCCCATTCATGGCGACAGTCTCCATTCATCCATTCATCTATATTGTTGCCTTCCATTGAAATGCTGTGTTGGTTTGCCATTACAGACCTAATGTAGTGCCTGCAGAAAAAAAAATATCACACATAGAAACAGGCAGCTTAAAGAATTGAACTGTGATGTGTAGAGATGCATATGGTTTTTATAATGTGTGCATTTCTGTCTGTAGAAAGCAGCCCCATTTGTCTTGTATTCTGGTTAGGTTGCATTCCCATCTGTGCTCATCTTCTTCTAGTTTGGTTATATCTGACCCCCTCAAATAAAGACTGTTTGTTGTCCTAGAGTTGGAAACTCTGAGGGGTTTATTCCAAGTCAGTTACACCCTGTAAGAATCTCCCACAGCCTGTAGGTCATGCTTATAAATCCATGTCATTCGTACGAGTTAAATTTTGACATGGCTCCTTAACTACAGCTGCTATTTATTCGTGGTGTTTGCACTGGTGCAGTTCACTGTGTTTACTGTTTGTTGCTTGTTTGTTGTTGAGCAGAGATTAGTGTAGTGATGAGCTCACTGTGTGTAAAAATTATGTTAATCTTTGTATATCCAAATGTGTGTGTGTATATCCAAATGTGTGTGTGTTTGTGTGTGTGTGTTTGTACTAAGGAGATACATATGTGGAGAAAGCTATCTCTGTGGTAATTGCCTGGCTGCTGCATTACCCCCCAGGAGGTATGTTATTTGTAATCTGCCATCTCCTTTTGAATGGCTGTCGATGGACAAAGATGGGTTTTACTGAAGACAACAGTGTAGTTATGGCAACTGCCAGCAGGGGCTAACTTGGCCATGCTAAGCCCTTGGTGTCTACAAAGTCACTCAATCCACATGAAGCTGTAGCCAAGTGAAGGAAAGTACTGTAGACTTCTCCAGTGTGAGAAAATACTACCTCAATAGAAAAGAACGACTGAGGTAAATGGGAGATTTTCCCCTGCAACAAAAACCAACAGAAGAGGCTTTCCCCTAGGAACTTATTTGTAGTTCCTTGAACTATCAACAGAAGTTCTTGCTTTTTGGCATGTTTGCACTGTTGACCACTTATGCCACTTTAGAGTTCCTCTTCTCAGGGCGAATGCAACAAGGAAAATTTACTAAGGAAACAAAGTTCTTAAGGAGACCGTCTTGTTCCTGGTTCCTATAATTTGGTTCTTAGAACTACCAATGCAAAAGCAGCTAAAGTTAACAGGATAAGAGAGGAAGCTGTAGTTTGTTTTAAAGGGCTGCAACACACAAGCTAGCATTATCTTCTTAGCCTCTGTTTGTTTGTTTGTCCATGCCTCTTTGGTCACCTCATACTCCTCTTTGTCTGTGGCGGAGAGTAATGCGTTTTAGGAGGGCTAGCGCTGCTTTGATGAAAGGCTCTCATGCTGGAGACAGGAGACATAGAGAACACCTAACTTCTGTTCAGAGGGAATTAGAAACCCCTGTGAACTGACCTCTTGTTAAGGGCACATCACATGCCTTTAACGCTTATTTCCATAATGTGTTTCTCATGAGAGGTGATGGGTAATGTATGTGTTTCGGGAGATTTGGGCATGTTGGTGGATCATTGAAGTCAAACAGTCTGTGTGTTTGCTGTCAACGGCTCATTTCACAGGACCTCGCTCTCTTCCTTTGTAAATTGAAAGAGTGAAGATGTGTAAGTCATGTCTCATGACAGATCCTGTTAAGCTCTCTAAATGCCTATACATTAATTTATATTCTATAATATTCTTCTGTTTGCTATTTTTTCTATTATACTATAGTAACTATTCTGCATGTGTGATCATATTGACTTATCTTAGTTATTTCTCCTAGATTTTAGAAGAAATTCAGCAATGTTACACATGGTTCCAAGATTCTGAAGGCTTCAAAGTTTTCATAAACTGTAATAATAACTCCAACATTTCTCTTACCCTCCATGTTGGAGGGTAACTGTGGTCCTACTATATTTAAAAATACAATAGCTGTTAGCTGTTAAAACAGTCTGGGTGGACAGGCAAAGAGGCATGGAATGCTTCAGGCAAGTAGAGCGTATTTAAAGTATGTAATCTTTGTTGTCTGGTACATTACCCCTGAATGAGCCCCGTGGGAGTCTGGGGTACACGGAGGATGCACTCTGCCCTCAGGAACACAAAAGGCTGAGATGGTCCTCAACTCTTGTACTTATATACTCACTGTCTTCACTTCTGGTTTTAGTTTCTTTTCACCAAAGACATACTTGCTGTGCTTATGCAGACAGCTTGAACTTCCTTGACTCCTGTCTTATATGTGGTCTTCATGAAGTAATTACATGCTTATGGGGGTGTCTGCTTCACTTAAAAGGGTTCATGTCTGTCTAGTGGAGAACTTGGACCAGTTTATTCAGTGTTAAAACAGCTTTCACTGCTTTTGTACAGAATTGACTCCATTGGTGCAATTTTATCATTACACTATTTACACATTTGTGGTTTATTTCAGCCACATAATATGAATTAAGGGTTGATTCACAAAGATGTTTAAATCAATTTATTGGTTCTTCAAAGTGGTATAAGACGGTGAGATTTTGTTTTGTCATCAATCTTGAGTGTAAGTTGAGTGTGGGATATTCAATTTTGTTTGTAATGTATCAGGAATAAAGATGTGAAGTTTTAGGTGTGTTTGTTATTGAAAAACTTGACTTACCAAGTTTTAAGATTTGGGCAAGACTGTGGTATGTGATTAGTTAGAAATGCCTATGAAGTTATATAGAATCTATTCTATATAAGTTTAGCTCTTTGTTTATTTCCCAGAATTTCTTACATCCTATTTTCTTAGAATGTATTTTTGTAATGCCATTTGTTTAATTATCACAGGCTAGTTTGATGCAGTGAAACTAAACAGGAAGACAGATCCCTCCCCCTCAACACCCCCGACCTCTTGAAGTTGTCATCGGTACAAGAGCAATGTAATGCACCTTAGTAATGGCTTGGCCTCTTTCTCAAGTGTTGTCGAAGCAAGGCAGTCTGTCACCCTTTCAGTAACCCCTTAAGTTCCTGCTCATGTCAGTGAGTAAACACTGAGAGGGACTGGCAATGTGATCTGAGCACTTCACTCTTAGAATTAAGCTAGTGTTCTAGAGTGGCATTGCCCAGGAGATACGTTTGGACTTGTCTTCAAGACTAGACTTCTCTCTGATGAAAGATCACCTGGAAAGTTGAGGCAGTTAGGTACACCAGTTTGTTCTTTGATTTGGATTGAGGTATACCAGGAACTTTAACTGCAGCAAAGCTTAAGGCTTTACGACTAGGTTCCTGTAAGCTTTCATTCATTTACATTCATCTGGTAGACTGTGTGTGTTAATCCCATGAAGGCCTAAATTTACTATGTTTGAATGTGTAAATCACAGATGTACAAATTTGTACAGTTTCTTTATTGATGTCTGATTGTTTTAGGTTTTTAAAACGTGTTCCCTTAAAGTTCTTTTACATGCATTTTTTAGTCAATTTATTCTATTTGATAAATTGAAATTATATATATATATATATATATATATATATATATGTGTGTGTGTGTGTGTGTATATATATATATATGTATAAACAGCAGAATTGTTACTATATTAAACTATAAATTTAAGACCACACCCTTTCTTCATATGTCTGGTTTATTTAGCCAATAAATAAACACCTCTCACACACCTGAATGGCTGTGGGCAGGTGTGTAAGATACAGTAAAGCCATACAGCATACAAGTATTTATTAAATAGATGTTAGTTGGGGTAGATCTCCTTGGGGTAGTTAGGGTACGAAAACAAGGCTGTAAAATATGATGCAATTTATTTATTATGCAATTAATAAGAATTGTATTTGTACAACATAAGCTGAGTTTGTACAACATACCAGAGTTTTTTAATTACCAGAGTTTTTTAATAAGTTTTAATGACTTTGGAAAGACTTACTTTTAATGTTTCATCTGCTGAATGATCCCCAAGCAGTACAAACGTCTGAACAAGCTGTACATTTATCCCTCATAGCCTCATTTTCTTTTGTGAAAAAACAATTTGCCGTCTATCCAGACTAAGGTCTTTGTTTTGGTCAAACACATCTGCCAGGCATTTTAAATAACATTTTGTTCCGCTGGCATTTATAAACTATTATTTAACCAATCAGGTCATTTTTCAGGTGTGTTTCACAGCCAATGGCATAGAAAGTGAGATCAGTTATAGCGCTACCCAAACCTGTATTGACAAAAGCTAAAGCTGTTCACAAAACATGTCTTTAGATTTAATCCCACCCATTAACCAGATCCAAATAGGTCTGGCTTGAAAAATCATCACCTGTAAATTAAGACAAATTTGTGTTGAACAGACAGATTAAATGTCTGTGAAACCCATTATGGTTTGTAACCTTTTTATTTTCTCCATCTTTTATCTCCAGTACACAATGTGCATTACATTGTAAGCATCTTAAAGAGATATGTTGAGCCGTGGAAATCCATTCTCTGTTCCTTCAGGCTGACAGTCCTCGCCAACGATGTAGCCACAACCTTTACAAGTAATTGTATCTTGCGCTTTAAAAACCTTTCTACTGTAAATACCTCTAATCTGTCAAGACAAGGCTTTCTCTCTCTAGCAGGCTATTGGTTGACAGGCTATGGTATCAGCCCACGCTGCCCCACCTCTGCCTCTGCGTGGTTACGTCAATACCAGGTATCCAAAGCAGATGCCGGTAAACAAGTGGTATCAGTAAGCCTGGCTCTGGGCGCATACCTGATTACACGGCTGAATGCGACGAGTTCTTTAGCAAGATAAATAGATGCCTGGGGGCCCACACCTGAATCCCTGTATAATGCCTTATACAAACACAGCCACACATCAGAGAAGAGATGTTATTTAGAGCAAACATTTGGAAGTCCCACTAAAACTGTTCCAAGTTGATGAACCCAAACATTGAGGTCTATTTTTCAAGTCATGCCTGAACATCTGGAACTCTTATATTGGAGATGGTTTCTGCATCTGCTGGTGTAAAAAAAAAGCGATAAGCCATTTGGAGACGGTTTTCTGCTAATAGGGTGATAACTTGAATATATTAGATGGTAGTTATTAAATGTTCATGTGTTGGGGTGATAAGCATGGTGTTGTGATATTTAAGTCAGTATTTTAAATTAAAAAAATGTTGTTGTCAAACAGAACATTGTATTTTTTATTCGAAAGCTGCTGATGTTGAAATATCAACATTGACGTCAACATTCACATTTAACCTGTTCAGTTTGTTTTATTGTTAGTTTTAGGGAAGAGATCAAGGTCTGACCTGATATGGGCTACGCTGTTCCAATAATGTCAGTGCTCATGTCATTATTAGATTAAAAACTACAGGTCCTGAATGTTACCAATATGAATATTATGACACAAATGTCAAACATCACTTTATGCTTCTCATCACGTTATTATAGTGGAACTATGAGCAGTTGCAGTAATAATGTAAGACCATAAACTATCAGCACAGAACCAGAACAAAGTGTAATTATGGTTCTAAGTTTATTTTTTTTTAAGTTTATTATTTAGTTCTTTTTTTTCTTAAGTTTATTCATAAGTTTATTCATTTCGCCATGAGATTCATTCTGCTTTTTGGTTCCGTTCTCAGTTGTGTTTGTTTGGGTATACACAGCAAGACATTAGTTGCACCACTTAAGTTGATTTAAGTAGCTCTTGCCACAAATAATACAGTCATTATAAAATAATTTTCTGGTATACATGATTTTATAATGACTGGCAATTTACTCATTTATTAAAAAGGAAGGAAGAAAGCAAGACGAGAAGAAAAATACAAGATAATTGCTGAATCTAAATGTGGAGTTATTACCCCACAACATGTACAGTGTCTTAACTATCACGTGGGTTTATAGTCATATGCTCCTAACAACTTAGATGTTAATTTCAGACTTTTTGTTGTCCTTTATGTGATTGTAATAGTTTTTAAAGGATTTTTTAAAGGAGCGGGTTATGTGAATATAATATTCTGACAAATAGATTTTAAGGTCATAAAAGCAGAACTATGGCTGACTTTATTGAACTTGTTATTTGACATACTGCTGTTACCACCATCAATGTCATGTGTGTGGTTGAACAAAACTCTACAGAAACTTGCTTTCCATAAATCTTGAGAAGCACATTATTTAGCGACTGTATGGATTAAACTACATCAGATGACATTCTCATTTTCACACAGTGTACAAATGTTTCTTACTTAACACCAATTTATTTACAAATTCATTCAGACTAAAGCAGTGGTGATAATTAAGGAGCTTCACAGTACAATGTCAGTGTCAAAACAGGAACTATTTTGTTCACGTCAGTCAGTATTGATTGATGAGTGTAGATTTACCCCTTTATTTGCCTGTGTGCAGAGTGGCATTAGGAGTGTCTGGCTGGTGCTGATGGAAGGGGAGGCAGTTGCACCATGACACATTTTTGAACATCCTGTCCTTTGTGAGAATAATGGTCCTCTGCTGACTCATGGAGTACTTCTGTCCTCACACAGACAGAGTCGTGGCATATTGCTGTGTGCATTTATATTACTGTGGAGGCAGTGTTGAGGAGAGGGGTAGCTACCCGAGTGCTACATTAAATGTTTAGAATCATTTACCTGCTCTACTCCTGCCTGTATATGCTTTTACAGAGCAATACAGTGTATTTATGACCTGTCTTTCACAAATGAAGTATTGGTCATTGGATTAATCTCTGTTTTTTTGTTACTGCTCATTTCTTTCTTAGAAGATTTGACATTGGTGTTGAAGAATGTCCTTTACTGTCTGAATTTGCCTTGTACCAGGGAACATTAGCTAAAGCTAATGTCTGTACCCAGGAACATGTGCGTGTCTGGCCACCCAGACACAATGCTGACATCCACCCCAAGAACTGTGTGTCAGCTGATCTGACCAGATTAGATTAGAATGTATTCAATCAGTCAGTGCTTGAAAGCAGCTGTTATAATTCACAGTGTTTTAACCACTGCAAAGACTTTGTCTTGGTAACAGACACACAGAAATGCAGGGATATGAAAACATGCTTCTGCGAACCAAGGACTGTTGAAATATAATGTGTACATTTTAAATATTTAGTGTCTTTACTGGTTTGTTCTTTGTTTAAACTGAGCTTTTTGTGTTTTGTAAAGGCTGGTCATAACGTGCTTTCTGGGACAGAGCATGTGTATTTCCAGGTGCTCTCGCTCAAAGGAAAGTTGAGTTTCCTTTCCACAATAGTTCTTGTAATATTATACATCCTGGTAATTGTCTGTTTTGCAGAAAATTTAAGATGTTATGACCGCTTGTAATTCAGGCGCAGCGCAGGCAATACAAGGAGGATGAAGGCTGCTATTGTGCAATAAAGGATGTTCTGACATTGTACCCTGCAGGCCAATTATTTGATAAAGCTAACCAACATATCAGTCAACTACACCTTTGGAGGCAACGTATCAGAGTAAGCATGCTATTGACGTATCGTCTGCATCTTATGTTCTCAGCTGCTAATCATTGTAACTAGGCCACAGAACTGTGTGTATCTCCTCCTGCAACTGAAATAATATTTGACCAACAAATATGAAAGGCTGTTGAATGAATATGAATATTGAATTAAATAAACGTCTTTGCTAAGGCAAGAGCAGCAACTTGACAAGGTTTATGGTTTATGTTTAGGTCAAGGTTTACGTTTAGACAGTATGATCTATTATAATCTCCCCATGGCATGTGCTACACTGAAGTAATAGAGATGATTGTCCTTTAACTAAGCGTTTGCTCATTTGGTCTATAAGAGACATGTTGTTTATTGATGAGAGGCATTTACTTTAGTATAGTATTACCTGTAATTAGAATCGCTTTATCTCTGGGGCATATATAATGTTTTAGTCTGTGAGAAAAAAAATCACTTTAAGAACAACAGATGATATTACAGGCAGATGTTTTTCTCATATGCTTGAGTATTGTATTATATCCACTGCCATCTGAAAGCAAAATCTTGAGAGCAGATATACTCTGCAGAGACACTTATTTCCATCACATCTAGCAACAAGTCATCCATTACACATTTGTAATTCTTTATAAAAGTGGATTAAAATAAGGAAATTGATGTATTTGAATGGTGCTCCTGCTCTAAATGAACTAAAATATCTAGAGAGTGTTATTCTAAAAATCCACCACTGTTGATATGGTTTCTGCAATGGGGGGTTAAATCCTGTTTTCCCAGCTCTTAACACATTCATATGCACTCAGTGGGGAACATTCAGAGAGACGTGCATCCGGGCCTCAGGGTTTTTCTCTTTCCAGACGACCAAAATGTTCTTTTTTCAAGTCTCAATGATCATCTTCAGGGAGGGAAAAGACCTTTTTGAGCTGAATGCAGCCAAATCAGACGGCTTTGTTTCGTCTGTGTTGCCCTGGCCTCCAGCTCTCGTAGGTTATCGTTTTCTCATCCCAGGCCTGCGTAAACAGGCCCTTTTGTCAGAGCCATTTTGAGTGGGATTGAGTGGCAGGCAGCTTTAGTGTGGCAGCATGAATTAGAGTTCTCGCACGTTGTCTTGCACTAATAGGCTTCCCTTTCTTTCAACAGTTCCTCTTTTTTATTCTCAAGATGATGATGACCACAAAGACCATTTATAAAATGGAAACTTCTGTCTAGATTCTGATTGGCTGAGCAATGATCAAAAGTGTTAAAAAATGCAGATAAATGGAAAGCCATGATTGCACGTACTATATTAACTTTATATTATATTAACTATATTATATTGTGCCAAAATTGGTACATATTTTTTTCTGATAATTATTATGAGTTTATTGTTGAGAGAACTTCGAGAACAGCGTCTTTTCAAATGGTGTTTTTTTAAAAGAATAAAGAACTCTTGGCAATTTAATAGTTTAAGGCAGGCTTTTAAAATCTGATCATCTTTCATCTTATAATTATCATTGTGGTAATTTCAGCATTTAACAATCAATCAATTTAATTCAGGCTTATTCAAGTTAAATTACAGATCTCATATAAGGTATCAGTTTTATCTGCAGGCAGATGTACGATAATAGATTAACCATTATCATTGTGGGGGCAACTTGTTGATTCACAGACTGATTGTTATGTGTTTCTGTTCTTGCACATTCTGTCTTGTAGCGTTGTGAGGTGATGGTACTCCGTTACTCATCCAACACACAGAAAAAAGTCGTCAAAGTTCCATCAGTTGTCTGGCACATTGCGTGTCAATGTGTCAGATGTGACGCTAGTGGTCCTCACTTACTCTATGGGTGGGAGGGATATGTTGGACATGAGGCAGGTAGGGTCTCATAATTACAAGCCCCAATACTGGCTCATTTTACTTTTAATAAAAATTTGCTGTTTACTTCTAGAGACTTTATTTCTAGTCAGACATCCAAAAAGACATAAATAATACTTTGAAAATATTCTGTACAGTATTCTGGAGAATTATTTGAGCAACTGCTTTGGAATAAGTGGCTAAGGCTTAATAAGGTTAAGATCCAGATTTAAGGATTATTCATGAAGTTGCTTTTATCATGAAGTTTATTCATGAAGTATACATTGAAGTTGCTTTTTTAAACACTTGTAAATGCAGCACAGTCAATACTGTACATTTTATACTTGCATTACTTAGTTGTAATGTTTTATAAATGTTATGTAAACCAAACAGATGCAATATTGTTATTTTGGCGATACCTGACTCCACTCAGGATATGTTGAGTAAAAACACAAGATTATGAATCAAAACAAATGTAGTTAATTGTCAAGAAACTATGCATAGTTAATTTATATTCATAGTTAAATAAGAGTTACATTTCAGTCATTCTGTTAATTTCTTTTTTTTTGCTTACTGACAAAAAAACTTTTTTTTATAGACACCAAACGTACGTAGATCCTGCGAACGGGCCGTGCGTGTGAAACTGACTAATGACCACTGTTCTGTGCACTGACAGATGGAGACTGTCGAAAACAAACTGAAAATAAACATTCAATTCTTCTCTTTATTTGAAAGTCCCTTCTCTTGCCATTACTGCCAAGACTAAATATGTTGGTGGACGAGTATCATCATGTGGGCTGTTCATTATGTGTGTTTTTACTAGAAAGACATGAGTATGAAAAAGAAAACAAGACATTAAACAAATCTGTCCTCAAAGGACTACCTGGTTCTGGAAGTGTCTCAGGGATGGTCCGCTGCATGGTGGGCTACGGTGGTTATATTCTCCAGATTGTTTTGTTTGTACAGACTGTTTTCGTGAAAGGAAAATGCCATAATTTTTTCTTGAGTGTCCGGGGAAAAGAGGTTGGCCAGCTTAGATTCTCTATAAACAGTAGAGATCATGCAAAGCATCAGCGCTGTTTTATACCAACGACAACTTGGTGAGTTCCACTTTGGACTTGGTGCTGCAATGAAAAGTAGGTTGTGACTTTTATGAGGCCTGAATCAACAGATTCCATCAGCATTGTCATGGCTTCAAAGGGTTGGTGTGTGCTGCCAAATTTGAAGTTATTGAAATTATTCAAAGTAATTTAGCAGATGTCAGTATGCTGTTGTGTAGAGTGTTTTTCAGTGAGACTGCATTGAGCCATACCCTGAGATGAGCCCACAGCCAAGTCGGTCTCTCTCTGTAATTAAGATATTTTCCAAAAAGGTATTTTGGCAGCCATTTTCAAATGATGTCATTGTTCAATAACAAAACACTCTCAAATAGTTCGGGTCTCAGCCAATGGAAATACGGGAAATAGTGCATTAGGTAATCCAGTCAATCATGTCTATCATGCCATTACCTAGTACACCGACGTTGACGGCAGCATTGAATGCTATTTGCTACAGCTGCCAAAATGGCTACAACAATGCTATTCCTATTATTGTTTTACCATTATAGATTTGTCACATTCAAGAAATGTATTGATTTATGTCAAACAGTTATACTAGTATAAATCAAACATCATCTACTCAAACCAAAAGAAGAAATATTACAGTAATAAAGAGACATAAACAGTTGTACTTCATTGAAGAGGGGTGTAATTGTGATTTGATTAATGTGTTTTTGACTCATGTTAGGTGTCTGTTTGTTAGCCGTCCAATGAGCATTTCTAATTGAGACCTAGTGGCTCCTGTAGGTCTGAAATTGATTCTTTGGTGCCAAGGTCAGTGCTGAAAAGGATGGAGGAATGCAAGAATGATCAATTGCGTAAATTTATATCAGTTATACATTAGAGTGTGCATTCACTGGTAGTCAAACCCATGACCATTGCACTGCTAGTATGACTGCTAGCACAAAAGTGGATTTGTAAGACTGTTGCTTTTGTCAGTTGATCTACTGTTTCTATTGTTCCTTCATTTGTAAGTCGCTTTGGATAAAAGCATCTGCTAAATGCATAAATGTAAATGTGGATTCCAATAGAAACCTTCCACTTTCCATTCTAAAGATTACTTTACCTTATAATTGTGGTCAAAATGAAAAAAATAATTATTTTACCACTGTATCAGATTTTTTTGTATAAAAGAAAATACATCTCATGTACACACAGGAGAGCAGCAAACAAATTTCCTGTTTTGGTGACCTCGGATGTTTGCATGTTTTAATAAGGTGTTAGAGTCTTAAATGAGTTAGCTCTATTAGCAGCGAGACTGCAGTTGTTTTGCTGTCAGCATGTACTTTAAGCTACTGCAGAGTTGCTTTGTGTTTGATGTGTTTTACAGGGACGTTTGTTGAAGTTCAACAAAACTCGCTTATTTTGGCATATTATTCCTTCAACTGTCGAAAGCATGAAGCTGCACTTCAGAGATTTCCCACTAAATTAAACCCCATGTCTGACTCAACACGGAACCCTTTACTTATAGATTTGTTGACGGATTAGCCTATTAAGCTATATTTTCACCACCAGTCAAACAAGGTGATGAGATTAAAGCCACAGAGTCCAAAGTGCTGGTGAGACCACGTCCCTGCTATTTCATTAAATGTGACTGCTCATGTGTGTTGGTTGCATCTAAAGCATTATTGTTTGAGAGGAAGTAGTGGTTTTAAGAGGTGCCTTAACACATTCATTTAAAGATACATAAATGTTGTGCTCATAGGAACAAAGTGTGTCAACAGGCAGGTTCTGGCAAGCATGCATACCCCCTTACATGTGGCAGATTCTTCCTCTAAATACAGGATAACAGCTCTACTGTAGATACAGAAATAGTGCATGATGACATACGCATAATATGACCATGCACACCCTCAATTCATGCTAGAAGTCAAGTGCCTATTAAACACTATTTGCTGGCTAAGAATACAATGAGATCTTAGAGAAGAATGACAATAGCCTATGTTGGGTGCGAGAAGACACATTTCGTGTGTAGAATGATAGGTTTGTTCTTTGTCTAGTTGGAATCCTGTTTGGAAGTGAGACAATTAGAAGACCATAGTCTCATCTGCTTCTCAGACAGAAGCGTGAGGAGACACTAATGAAGCCTGGAGATTAGGCCAGTTTAACTAACTTAGTTAAATAGCCATGAATAACCAAGGCAAATCAGTTCTATGCCATCTTCCAATGAGCATTTCTAATTGTAGACATACAATTAGTCACAATACTAATTGATTATTACAATATCAGCCACAATAATGCAGTAGTTGCACTAGGCATTTTCTGAGAAAAATGTTGGAACATACTATTTATTGGCTATATAACCAACAGTTATGGTTATATAGCCATGGACTAGTGCTTTACCCAACTGGCACAGTATGCTGTGGCTCTCATGCAGATTCACAATTTAAAATTTTCTGTCACATTTCTGCTCCAGTTTTTGCTTTCTCTTTATTTTTTCTTCTTCTCACCGCAATGTTCTCTATTAATAATAGCAAAATGTCCCTCTAAAAAGTTACTGTACTTTCTCAAATATCCATTTCTGTCTGCTCCGAAACATTCCTGGGGTTTGAAGTCTTAGAGATGAATAGTGAAGTGATTTGCATCCTTTAAGAAATGTAGCATCGCTTTCTGCAGATTTAAGGCCCAATTTATATCTTTGTTATTCTTTTGGCGGTTTTCTGCCAGTCACCCTTTTGTCAATCTTTTGTCATGTTTGGTTTTTGGTCAGCCCACCTCTGGGTCAGGTCTTATCACAAGGGGCAAGCTGTGTGGGCATCTTGCCTTGCTGTTCCCACACGTCTCTGTCAGCTGTGGATGAACCTTGACCCCTCAAGGTCCTCACCACGGCGGGAAGAGACTCCATTCAGTCAACAGTTTCTTTTCAGTGCCACGCCTGTATTTAAAAGCCAGCCTCACTTTGTGGTCATCGCCTCTCCATTGTCCAGTCAGCAGGCGAGGTCAGAAGACTGGCTGCTGCAGGGTACGGCAGGACTTCCGAAAGCCCATTCACATCTGACCTGACCCCCGGTTCACTGCTGAGTCATGGCGATCAAAGCTGGGAATCAGGGCTCTCACAGATTTTCTATTGGCTATTTTCTGTTTGAAGAGTGACCAAAGTGACAAATTATATTCTTAAGAGAGGAATTTGTTTCTGTTGGGTATGGGGGTGTTTAAAATGCAAATGAATTGTTTTGTGTGTGAATAGTTGAAGGTTTCAAAAGGCATCGTTGTGGCTATTTATGTATACTCCTGAATTAGAGTGAATAAGGGTAAAGAGGTTATAAGTAATACCTTCACTAGCTACTTGTGAGGTGTAAACTAAATTAATTCACAGCACAGGGCTAATTCTACCCTGGTAGTAGAATGTCTTGTAGGTTAAATCATGATTTTTAGGTTGGTATGTAGAGTATTTAATGATAGGTGCAAGCTAATACTTGCACTTTATGTAAGGCACAGGTTTATAAAAATACAGAAGCATTTAGAACCATTTTACCAGAAGCATATAAACATATAACCAAGCATATAACCAATATAGAAGCATAGAACCATTTTATCAAGGATAAGAACATGGCAACTAGGCACTTATGAAGAGAAATGGTTTACCTGGCAATTTAAAGAGCCAATGCAGGTGACTGGACCACAATACCAGAATAACAATGTACAGCATAATATACCAGATGATGGATGCTTAGAACCATCCTGCAAGCTGCAACATATTTTTTTGTGCAAACTGTGATCAGCAGTATTGATTTGTATAATTCCTTTGGCAAATCAGTTGCTAAAATGGTGTAGACAATTTGTGAATTCCTCTCTGTGCTATCATGTAGTATGGTTCCAATAATTTAGCATGCACTAACAACATGTTTTTGACAAGTGCACAGATATGACAAATATATAAACCAGAAACAGGCCTCAAAGGAATAGATGTATGATGAGGTGTATATTTTTGGCTTCAGGACCCAAGTATAGATAAAGTGACTTAATATGTGCTGGAAAACAATGCAAACAGGTTGTAATGGTCCCTTACTGTGTAAAATAAATCTTTCCTACTTCACCTTTCCAGTTTTTCTGTGACATAATAATATATGTTATCCACAATCAGATCTGAATTCAATTGCTGAGAGAAAAACATATTTTTTTCCCCTCTGCTTTCTGATTCCAGTTTTCCCGCACTTATTCCCTGCTCTATCAATATCCATAGACTCTCTAACTTCTGTTTTCAATTTACAAGCCCTCCACCCCCAATCTCCCTGTGCCTTTTTTATGTCCTTTCCCTGGGTCTTTCTTGATTTTGTCATGCTTAAGTTGTTGTCAAAACTACAGAGAGGTAAACGACATGCAAGAATGAGGAGCAAAAACTTTGCCCCCCAAAAATGCATGTAAGCATAGATTTTACATTGAGGTCCCAGGACGTTAGGCACAGGAAAGGGGGGGGGTCGCATTGCAGAGTGTGTTTTAAATCATTTTGAGAGGGTCTCTTTGATTCTCTACATGCTGTGTGTGTTGAGAGGCTCTCTGCTGCGCCTCTCTCGTGGTTCACCTGTCAGAGCTGGAAAAGTAAAAAGTGGTGGCCCAGAAAAAGGAATTAGGGAGACTCGGGGTGGGAGGTGTATTGCCTCCCTTGACAGGCCCCCTGAGCCCCACTGTGTGGTCTACTGTGTCACCACACCAGACCTCCTTCAGCCTCCAAGGGAGAGGGCTGGTTTAGGGATGTGCACGCACATTGATTATGGATGTGATGGCTTAGGGAGAATGCCAGCTCGCCCGTTTAAACCACACAACCCAGATGTTAGTTATTGGGAAGCTTTTCCCAGCCCTTAATGAATTGAGTTACAGTAAATCTGCAGTAAGCTCAGACAAACAGAGTCATGGCATGTGTTTCCTTTCTGGTTGTTCATAAATGTTGTTGGGGTTGTGGCCCAGTCATTGACCCTGCCAATTATTTAGTAATCCAGTCTAGGAGGGTTTCCCCTTATACACAAAGAGCATGTTTGCCCAGCATTATTTCCCTTTTAACAGTTTAGTTGTGGTGGCAACAGGTCACAGACTGACATTTGAGTGAATGTTTCTCATTTAAAAGGACATTGCATTGACGTAGTGGTTAACATTTGTGAGGCATTAGATTGTCGTGTTTTTATTCCAGTGTTTTATGGAGAGCGCTCAAATATTCTTGGCTGCATCACTGCAGATTTCGCATGCTTAATTATGGTGGCCTCTGCCTTTTCTATTTCTTTGAAGCAAGTAAAATCAGTTCACTAAAACAGCAGCCGGTGGCGTTGGTTGCCATTCAGTCCCACTGAAAATCAAGCAGACAAGATAAATAAAAACATTAGGGGTTGTAAAAATAAAGAAGGAGAGGTCAAGCTTTTCTCTGTCCAAGTGGGAATATATTGGAGACATCTTTTATATGCATTTGTAGTGGCTGCCTATATGGAAAGTACATTATCACAGTCCCAGGGCTTTAAGTGCAATAGCATTGTTCTGAAGGCTTGGAAAGGATCTCGGTGAGTGTCCCTGTGCCGTGTGGATTTATGATGCTCAGGAGGACGCCCCTGATCTGGCACTGGTCAGTTGGCCTTTAGAAGAGAGTGAGGGGAGAATCGGGCTGCTTTGAACTCTTTCACAGGGCTGTGCTTTTTGAGGAGCTGATCCCCCATCTGAGCAGCATAAGACAGTAAATCTCTAGCCAGGACAGCACAGCACTGCTTAAAGTCTTCATTTGTTGCCCCGCAAGACCCTGGCAATGTTCCAATGTGGCTTCAGGCTTATTGATCTTGGCTACGGCTGCTTACTCTCCTCTTACTGGGATTTTGGGACCTACCTTAAGCATCCCACCAAATTTATAAGCTGCGTCTGAACTCACATACGTTTGTAGTATGTACTATACTTGATGAAAAACCTTCTTCTTGAACATTAAAAAAGTATGTTCTTAAGAATGCAGGGGTGTAGTTTAAATACTTCCCTTGACATGGAGTGGAGTACATGTTCTTTAACATATAAAGTAATAACCACTACCAGAACAATAATTTACCCAAGTGTTGTTAAACAAGTACACAACTTGGAAACTAGTACACAACATTTAGTTTTTGAAAATTAAAGCATTTACATTTAATAAAGACACCAAATTCCCACTTTTATATTATTTTAAACATTTTCAGCGCCTGTGGCCCTATGAGATAGTAAGGTGTCAATTATATGCACACTTCAGAATTTAGGCATTGTTCACCTATTGTTTCATAAATAATACTTATTCTGATATATTACTTGTTTGGGGTTTGCTTTCTACTAACATTTCTACTAACATAACATACTAACATTCATATTGATGTATGATGTGTGTTTTGAGTGAACTAAAAGAACAGGGTGATTAAAAGAAAGACAGCAAACTCAATTTGACTTCTGTTGTAGCACAGAACAACACTGAAAGCATGTTTATGTATGTGCAACTGTTTCGTATTTGTAAGCAGGATGTTATTGGACTCAGCAATGTTTTCAGGGTCAGTATGTTAGTTGCTTAAGACACCCACAGACATGTGTAAAAAGGGGACCAGTTTGTATAAATTCTGTGTAAAGTGTTGCTGTTTTACAGTACATTTGAAGTTTACAGTACATTTTTAAGTTTACCTTAAAAAAGTGTCCTTTAAGGATCACTCTTTTTAGACTGAGCCCCGCCTCCAAGTTTCAGGTATTTGTTTCTTATTAAATATACCCAAAGCATAAGATATTGTCTGTAAGTGATATGTTGTGGGGCCTTTTTAAAAGAATTATGCCTTACCAAGTACATAACTGCAGGCTCTTTAGACATTGAAAAAACAAGTGAGACCAGCTCAATTTCACGGTAAGTGCATCTGGCGATATCTAGACATTTCTTTCAAGTGTGTTCTCCACAGCTGACTGATATCTTCAGGGGAAAACTTGTCATCCAGAGTAATTGGCTTTTCTGATATCTGAGCACGCCCCTATACGCCCAAGGTGATCTGAAGTGATGTTCTTCACTCGGGACTTTCTGTCTAATGTAACAATCACTGAGTGCTGTCTAACCACACAGACGTAGTACAAACAACAGTGTTCAGGGACCATTTTTGAGCTCCTAATGGAATTTCAGAGAATTTAAGAAACCGACTGTTCAAAATAAGCAACAGGACAACAAAGGCCACAACTGTTTATTTTTGTTAATCACATTATTTTTTCCTCATGTCTGGCAAAATGAAATGATGAGCTTAAGCATTCATGAATTCTTACAAATTTTTTAAAACCAGCAGTAATTTGCTTTATTGTGTACACAATGTTCAAACTCATGAAACACAAGCTTAATCAGTATTTGAACTGAACATGAACATGCTCTGACGTACTGATGCGTCCTTCTCTTTTTTGCAAATAAATAAGGTGTGTTATCCAACAGATAATCATTTCTTTTTGGCAGTTATGTGGCCCCAGCCATTTTTTGTAATCTAGGTTACTGTGCAGTCTTTTCCAAACACAGCTAAACATATGAACTCATTTATGTTCATTTAACTCTGGCTGGTGCTATGAAATGGTCTAGTGGCTGTTTGCTTGGGCAAGTAACCAGAGAGTTTTGCGGTCTCTAAACCCACATGGAATTTATCCATCACGCCCAGGAGAATGACTTGTAACCTGAATTGCCTTGGTAAAACCCAACCTTAGAATGGATATGAACAGACATTCATATCTGCAGCTGACTGTTAAACACATAAATAATGGGGAGAATGTAATTCACATTCATGTGCATTCCAGAGCAGGACAGGATCCAGTGTGACTCCCCCTAGCTAGGTAGCAACATGGGAAATTTTAGTTCAGCTTCTGGCCATCAGCCCATTTGTACAGCTCAGCCACCCCATTCAGCTCATGCCATGTCTGGGCCCCTTCAGACAGCCAATCAAAGCACTGCACTCACATGACCACAGATTGTGTCATCTCATGCTATAGATGGGTCAGAATGTTCTAGCTTATATAAACAGTTCATAAATCCGTTTCAACATTCTTATCCATTTTATTTTCGTTAAATAAAATGTTTATTTACTGATACCATTGTTGTATCACCATTGTCTTATTTTTCCCTTTTAATTGACAATTTGTGTTTTCTGAGAAGAAATAAGGCTTGATTTATATTTCCTGAGGAAGAAAAATACTCTTCATCCTCTGATGACTTCTGTAGTTCCCCTTAAACCATTAAATGTAAGTGTAATCTCTGTAGGCCAAAAAGTAGCAGGACAAACTCGGGAGTCAGGACAAACCCCATGCAATCATCAACCTAGAATAAAGTCACCTGCCTCCCTCAGACACATGACAAATTAGCATTTTGTTGCATCAGCTGTCTGTAAAGACAACAAGACATGTAGATAATGTGTATGATTTAGAAACCATGTTTTCCCGACCAATGACTTAACATATTTACATTTCATGCCACCTCTCAGACTGTCTGTGGAAAAGGACAACAAAAAAGATTAACAGTGGTGGCACTTCGTCCCTTAATATTTTACAAAAACACCAATATTTAAATAATTATCTTAAATTGCATATTTTAAATTATGTAATTCACTGTCACTTTTTACAGCCATCAACACGAGTGCAATATTGTATCTTCATGCTTCTGTACCCCACTGCAATGTAAGAAAGACCCCTCATAATGTGTTTGTTTTTGTTTTGGCAAAGTCATAGTATGAAAACACGAAGCATAACATTTAACATAAATGTAAACATTTAATGCATTGTAAGTGACTTTGTTTAAATGCCTAGAAAAGTAAATGAAAATGTAAAACAGAAAATACATTTTCATTATTTACAGTAAAAAAAATTCATCTGCTGTACCAAAATGTTTTTCGTTTATACAAGAGAATATTGTGCTTCCATGTCATGCTTATTTGTGACCTAGATGGTACAGCAGAGAGCTCCAAACGAGCAGTGCAAACCTGGTGTTCTCCAGAAGGGGGCCTGCCTCAGACAGACAGACAGACTGGCCAGCAGGCAGGCTGTCTCAGTACAGGCCCCGGGCAGCTCCTTTTACCAAGATGGATTTGTTAACACTGTTTGGGTCGGTCAGGCCCCAAGGCTCACGCCCGCCGAAGTGACCTAATCTGTCATTAAACTCCTGTTACACTGTGATAGAGCCGCAGCCCAATGGCCCCTAAAGACTCAGCAGGAGGAAAGACGAGACACAATCTTTTGACTCTGTGAAGTAGGCCGTCGAGAAACAGCAGACACTAATAAATCCCAACATGGCACAGTTAGATGTCTGCACTGCCTGCACAAATCCATTATTTGTGATTCTTAGTAGTACGGTGCAATTAATGCACTTAGCTGAAAAACCTGATTATATTAAAGTTGTATTAGAACATTTTTGTTGGTTTTTCAGTATGTTATAATCTGATTAGCAGCAATTGTCGTTCGTGCTTGTAGATTTTAAAACGATAGACAGTTTCATCGCTTTGTTATCAGTCTCACGAAATGTGGTTCATTGTCTGGGGCGTTATCAATGAACATTTTGCAGATTATCTCATTTGGTTAAAGACAAATGATGCTCTATTTCTTGTGTTTTGAGGAAGGCAATTGGTGGAAGATTGATGATTATCTTTTTGTACCTAATTGTCTATGTGGATACCATGGATTCGTGTCTCAATTCATGTCTCGTATCTCATGTTATCTTGTATCCAAGAGATGGTAACTTGTCATCAGGAGAAAATATATTCAAATGCAGTGTTTTTCTGCTTGTTGCTTAAGTTACAGTGATCTACAGATAATTTATCTGTGCAGAAAACAAAGCATGGTTAACATCTGTAAATAGCTCTGGTGTATCTCAAATTGTCATTTTGGTCACATGCAAAACATGTTTTCCTGAATTTGTAGTTCTTATCACAGATTATCACAGACATATCACAGACACAACAATTGCAGAATTAAAACTGTCACTGCTTTAGTTGTATTGCGTCTGTTGAGTAGAAGTATGTGATTGTCCCTTAAACAGATCAAATTTAACAGATGGTCTGATTTGTTTATCATTAAGGATAATCAGTCACAGAGTACAAAGCTATGATGTTCAATCTTCTAATTGCCTGTTACTAACAGTTTTGTGAATCCCAGGTACATATTAATAAAATGTGCAAGGTTTCCCTGCTGCACATCTACCTCACAACCACCATATTTCTTGTTATATGTATGAAAATTAAGTCTCTAGGCTGTCAGCTGTAATTAAATAAATGAAATTCTGGTTATATTTTCATTTTCAATTAATTACATGTAATTATAAAAATGCCTCCAAGTGAGGTGTTCTCACAAAACTTATGAAGGTGATACTTCAATCTTAAGCTTTAATTAATGTTTGATGTTAACAAAATCCTTTATTTAGAGAATTGTGTATGGGTCAGTAATAGTGATGTCATTTAATAAGAAGTTTTATGACAGACTAGTCGGCTAAAGTTAATCTATATATCAAGTGTATGTTTTTATGCAATTAAAATACTCTAAAATACTGCATTTCAGGTTAGAGCATTATGTTAATGTCACTTTTTATAGATAATGTACTGTTCCTAATTCTATCTGTACATTTGTAAGGTAATTTCATGAAAGCAGTTTTTGTCATAGTTAAATGTTTTTTTTATTTGTTGATTATTTTATTTTTGCAGATCCAGAAGTACTTTGAATTGCAGCCTCTGGCACGAGGGAAGCGATGGATTCTTACAGGCAGCACAACAAACAACATGGAGGCAGTGAGGGAGAGCTTCAGTCAACTCATCAGCCTGTTGGAAGAGAAGGAGGTGCAACCTAGCAGGATATGATTCAGTCAAACTTCAAAGTGGAAAGTGGGTTTGAAGTGTTGTTTGCTAGAAGGAATTTTTTGGACCTCTCCCTCGTAGATGTTTTATAACCCACTGGAGACATAGACGCATGTTTTGATGACTTGACAGACATATTTGTTACCCTTAGGTTAAGGGCCGCACATATGCTGCTTTGGTAGCAGGTGAGCCAAACTCCTTTAAGGATATTTTGGTAGTAATGAGCTGTTTGAAAGGCTATAGGTTTTTGTTAATGTTCTGTGTGCATGAAGGTATGTATAAATGTGTATATATTATGAGCTTATATATTTATAATTATGTCCCAGAATATTTATGATATATAAAAAGGAGATAATCTTAAAGCCAGTTTAAAGCCCTGGAAAAACATCTATTAAGAAAATTAGTAAAATACAATAAATGTAAAAAATTATAAATATATATTAATTTTTATAGTTCTGCACAGTAGTAGATCTGCCTATGTTCTGCCTATAGTTCTGCCTATGATCAAGTCATTCCTAACTGTCTGGAAATTCATTGGGCAAAAGGAGAGAAAACCCTGATATTATGAATTTTAGACCATTTCTTAAATTCAGCAAATCTCCTTTTCCCATATTAATATTTTATTTGCTTGCATATTGTCGGTAATATTGTAATTAGGCTGATTTCCAAGACAAGAAATGCAGAGTGCTGTTATACTTCTTATGGGTACTTCGTTCTTTTACTTAGTTTACTGTTTACGGATTATGTTGTTAATTTTGTTGTTTGGAAAGGCAACCCCCCCTTTGAGCTGTTTCAGGTTTGGGCTGGAATACAAACTCTATCAATCAGTGTCCACAACAGCTGCATTTGACAAGTTCCTGTCCGCCAGGCTAAAGCCCTCCAACTGTCTGTGAGGACTCTCCCTGTCTGCCACCTCACTCACCCAGCCACTTTCTATGGCCTCACCCGCTGCTTCCTGGTGTTATTAACCAAATTCCTCTCCAGAAATTTAGATTCCTGACTGCGCACCTCTCTGATGTGTGATACTTTATGCCCCACAGGTGTCTCTCAACTATCAGAATAGTTTAGGCCTCTGCCCCTACATCAGAGACACACGCTGTGTATTTATAGTGTTAACTGTGTTTCATATTTTGTCTGCCTGATGTCTTATTATTTTAAAAGCATATTTGTTATGCCTTTGAGTTGATTTGAGCCTGTGTACCAGTAATCATTTGATCCATGATAATCTCACATCATTGTTACAGGAAAATAAAATAATGTGCAAGGTTTTAGGTTTAACACAAAGTGCAGTCACCAAAATGTGGGTTTAAGATGATTACTATCATGGACATGTAAGTGTAAAATACAATTTATATGCTATTGGTTATTTTCAGACCTATTTTTCTAAGTTGCACCTATACACAGTGAAATCAAAGCTACAAATAATCACACTGTCTTTCATCACTATCTTTGCTTCCCCATCTAATCTCTGTCTCGAACACAAATTTTATGCGCTCACGATCTGATGTAGATAAAAAAGGAAGTTAACATTTCTCAGACAAGGTTCCTGATGTATCACGTCTCGGCCAGGTTTTTATTTCTTCCTTTCCTTTCAAACTGCCCACGTTGCTTTAACACAATGTCTGTCACGCAGGTTGCCCCTGCGATTCTTTGATCTGGTCTTCCTCTGTCTGGGGCCGACGCTCTAGTCTGCTGCTCTCTTGTCTAGCTGCTCTCAGAGAAAGCCCTTTGCCCCTTCTTTCTGGGTCGCTCTGCTTCCCTTTGGTCACGCTAATGGAGCCCACCCTCAGTGCAGAAACGCTGCGGAAAACCAGTTTTGCCTGTTAGAACTGAGTTGAGCATCTGTCTCCACTCCAAAGAGGCCTACACACCAATTCCACAGGCCCTAGGGCCACCAACTTATAAGATGACTCTTTCCTCTGTGTCATGTGACATTATTTAAACCTCAGTAATGTAATTAGATACACACTGGATTACATCATTGTTGTTGCGACAAACACGTCCAGGCTTTAAGATTGTTATGAATTGTTGGCATTGCATATTTTTGGCTTCATTTGACAACTTGCTTTTACTTCACACAGCATTCTGAAAACCCTCCCACATGGGATGTTGTTTATAATACCAGCCTTACCTCCATTTGCATATCATTTTTCTCACTTGGCTCAGTTTCACACTTGCTGTGTCTAGACAGAGATTATTTTTAGTACCTTAGCAGGAATTCACCAGCAACAGACAAAGACTTGGAACAGAGTATAGTGGCCTTTGTTATAATGACTTTTTTGGGGAGGGGGTGCTTTTTTTGTTGATATCCCCTTAAAAGTCTTTTCCCAGTTGTGTTTACTCAAAGACAAGCTTGCCTTCTCATTTAAGTCCCCTCAGTCAAGCCTGAATCTGAAATTGTAATGCATGGCTCGTTGGGGAACCTTTTTGTTTACAAGAAAAACAAAGCATATTGGTTCTAAGAGAGCATGTTTTCTTAAATGGCGAATGTTTTGGTCTCCCTTCGTTCAAACAGCCAAGTAATCTCAAGCTTTCACAACCTGTTGACGGGGCTCGCCCCTGTGGAAATGCAACAGATGTTCCCTTGACATCCATCTGGTCCTCGTGATCCAGTGCTGTGCCACACTGTGAAGGGCTGTTCTTTTTGTTAACAGTTTTAGCTTGTCCCCAGTCAGGGGGCCAATCTCCTATGCCTTATGCATGACTGGGATACTGGGCCACCGGTGGGTTGTCTCGGTGTCCCTAGATTAAAAATAAAGACAGTAGTCTCTCTCACCCTTAGTTAGACTTGACAACGGTACTTGGAACAAAAGCTAGCCAGCAGGATTTTGTTTGTGTTCCCCCATTTCTGTTTTGATGAGAGGAGGAAAGTGACATTCGACCAGGGTTAATTTAAAGATGTTTTCCTATACATGTCAGGGTTCTCAGCGTGGCACCACACACATTCTCAGTTAAACAAACAACATGTGTGAGCTATCAATGATATCAGCTGTGGTGGGAAACCCAGATATAAGCAAAATATCACTCAGATGTAGGTCTTAAGGATTTGCAGAAGGGCAAATCTTCCTCCTCAGCTTTAAATACATTTTACACATTCTTACTGTCACTCAGGGTGTTTGTAAAATGTAATTTAAAAGCTGTTAAAATGGCTACCTGGCCATTGTTTATGAAGGCATGTTGTGAGTCGGTGGGTTATAATGATGAAATTACTAACATTAATCTGTCTACAGCAACTGTTCTCAAACATTATTGAGTGATAGACTGCAACAGTAAAAAAACTGCAGACCAAACGTTTTCCTAAAGTTTATATCTTTTAACTTTAAATAGTCCCACTCTACCATCATTTTGTCAGACTCTTTTTTGTTCTTATTTTTTCACACTGGTATACTGTATAACTGTCAGTTAAGTTATAAAAGTAAGACAGCAACACTTATGATAAAATTAATCTATTTTGACTGCTTCAGGAATCACCAATTGTTTGTGCAGGAAAGTTTGAAAACTCTTCACTGAACAGACATTATAGATTATTGCTTGCATCATTGGAGTGTCTGAGAATCTGTTTTTTCAAGCTGGTTTGCACGAGTCTGTGTCTAATGACACGGACAAGAGGTTTGGTCACTTCGCTGAATGTTCTCCATTGAGCTTGTCATTCAAGCTTGTGTTTGTGCTGCTTTGAAGGATTTCTTTCTCCTCCATCCTCCTCTCTTTCCGTCTTTTTTCCTCTCATCTTTTGACACTATGATGGAGATGTGTATCCCAGGTGGCCCACTCTTCAAAACAACAAGGGATCTGGCTCCTTATTTCAGACAAAAACATCGAACTCTTTGTTGTCCAAAGGAAAAGATGTGGATGAGGATTTACCCAAGAGAATCTGCCCTCCCCATTGCCCACCAAAAGCTGTCTCCGCCCCCTGCCGTCAAAGAGAAATGTCAATCAAACGAGGGCATGAGGTCTGTTGAAAAGGTCATCCAGTGGTGGTCATTGCAGTCATTGTGTTTCTCTCATGAATGGAAAAGACAATCCCATGTGTCCAACTGACCTCACTTTGGACAAACTCCCCCTTCAGATATATTGAGAAGATTTAGACGTCCAGACACAACACTGCAATTGTTTAAAGTTCTAAAGCCTAAAGTTCTTCAGATGTAACTGCCTAATAAAACGCTTTATTAGGTTTTCTGGATATCTAAATATTTAGTTTCTTTAAGAAAATGTATTTACAAAACTTTTGTTAACTTAAATTTAATATAATATTAGTTAGCCACTGTGACCAGATGCAAGCTTTCTACTCTTATATACAGAAAATCAGTTTGTTTATCTTGTTTTAATGTACGTTTAAGTATTTAATACTCACTAATGACTTAATTGTTAAAGCTAAATGTCACACAATATGGAAACTAGCATGGAGCCTTCAATAACATGGATGAAGAGACAAATAACCTCAGGTCAATAAAGCACAAAGTGTGAATCGTACTGTAAGACACTCAATTTATCAGTTGTTATCATGTTGTAAATATTTGATTACAGCTTTTCAAATGGGCTATTTGATGTCTTTGAGGGCTCTGTTCCAAGTACTGTAGGTGGATTATTTCATTTTATCCAAACAGTTTACACCAGCGTGCAGCCTCACTTACGACACTATGTGGGCAGCTTACAGCTCACAAATACAAATGAAGTGTGTGGTTTAAGAAAAAGCAACTCCTTCATCGTCACCATCTAGTAAACACACTATTTCCCAGGACAGAAGACACCTGTGCCTTAAAAATTAAACAGATTTTAGATGCACAAAATATCACTGTATCATGTCATATTTTGCAATGAGGCTGTAAGTGATAGTGGACAGGAAGTGGACCTCTCAAAACATGTTTTGTAATGAAGACTAATATAGTCCCAGCAGGTGTGGGGAGTTTGAAAGTAGGTTACGCGAGGTGTTTTGAGGGCATGTGGAGGAGCATGAGGTACAGTCACAAGGATCATACAGTAAGGTTTACTTTCACTTTTTAAAGGGAGGGAACAGATAATGCGAGCAGGCTCAGGGTGACAGATAGAGGGGGGTTTAAAAGGGGGGAGAGGATTAAAGTTAAAAGAGTCAGAAAGGTCAAACAAGAAACTAGTTCACATCCACTTTCCTGATGCTTAAAATACTAATTGAAGACAGAGGAAAATGTCTAATAGATGTTTTACAGCAGACACATTTATTCCCAGTTTTCAAACAAATTCAGTTTCTTCAATTGTACATCTGCTTCTTAGCATACAATGCCCTCAACATAGTATAAAGCCACAGTAAAAAAAACAAATTGCTCTGTTTGTTGTGGAGTCAATGATTGTTTGTGGATTATGATTTAAAGAGGAATATGAGGCAAAAATACAAAATGTCACATTTTGTTATTTGGCTTTTTTATCAAATATTCTATCACTGTAGAAGAACAGTTTCATCCCTCTATTTAATGTGAGGCTGTTGAGACTATTGGTTCACAATTGTGTTTCTAAGTGATCAGTTGTGTCCTGTTGCATAATTTGTTCATACATTAAAAGCAGTGAATATGTATGATCGTTATGTTCATTGTACACATAAGCCAAGATGAAGATGAGTGGCACTTTTTGGCTAAGTTAACAACTTTGAGATAATCCAAGGTAGAACTCATTCACTCCGCTGACACAGTATGTTAACATATTTGGGGAAAAGATTAGCTAAAAATGAGCTATAGACTAAACAAAGCTCACAATTACAAATATGTCAAAATATATTCATTGGTTTGGTACATCTTTAAACAAGATGGCTATGTGACAATTTTAGTTTATTGTTTCAGGTGTTACTCAAGCCAAAGTATGACAGTCTGGCAGACATTTCTCCAGAGAATTTACCTACTCAGTTTAGTCATTTATCTGGAAATCCCTTCTCTACATATTTAGGCTGCCTAACAATTTGTTTCAAGTACACCCAGACTTACAGAGAAGTTGAAATGTCTTTAAAGCCTGAATGAAAACAGTACTATAACATTATACATACAAAGTGACCAAAAATATTATATATATATATATAAGAATTTTACACAATTATGGCAACACAATAAGTGCTTTTCTCAAACATTTGCTTCACATTTCTACAATCATTCACACAACTAAGTTTGACATTTTAATATTACCATTTTAATATTAACACTATATTAATTATATTAGGAATGTGGTAAATGGATGTTTCTATCATAGATACCCTGTAACTGTCTCACAGGTTGATGTCTATACAGACGTGGACAGACTGGATTCTTCAAGCATGTCAGGCTGTTTCACATACACAAGATTAAGTAGCAAAAATGACATCCAAGACCAATCGGGCCACCCAGGAGAACTGCAACCAGCGGAAAGGCTGTCAGAGCCCCTCTTTACACCATTAATCTTCAAGCTTCTCCTGTGCTGCCAACTCGCATCTCCTTCAAACAGGACAGCAGAGAGAGAGAGAGAGACAGACAGAGAGAGGGAGGAGGGAAATGGAGAGAGAGGTAAAGCTACTCTGTTTTTCTCCTCCTGCTTTCCCATAGAATAATACTGATCCGTTTCACACAGTTTGGATTTCTGTTTAGTTTCTTTTCATGTTTTCTATATCACTACATGTTAGAAAATGATCTTTGTTTATTGCGTACCGCTCAGAAATTCAAAAGAGTAACTTTTCTGGGGAATGTATATACAATTTGTATACAGGTTGAAAAGAGCAAAAGTAAAAGAAGCATCCAGGGCCTTATAAATAGTGGGAAATTAGTGTGATATGTTGTGGCATGCCTCAAGTCCCAGGAGAGGACTGCTTTACTTCAGTCTAGCCCTGAGAACTGAAAAGGAAATCGACCCATCTAAAATGAGCCTTTGAAGAGACCTGATCTCAGATTAGGAGACATGCCATGGATGCTTCTCTATGCAACACCCTTTTTGAGGTGTGAGGGATTTATTTTTTCAAAGAATAACATTTTCAAAGATTTTTTAAAGAATGAGATAAAAGTTTAAGAATGACAAAACGTCGGGCTATTTTGTTTTCCTTACATGCATGCGTTAAATAAATATATTAATATCAATATTTTCGGACCCTTCAGATTTACCAGTTATTATAATTTATTATAATAGGTGAAATACGTAACGCGTACATTTGGACCCGTGGTCTTGCCGTAAAGCTCACATACGATGTCAACATGGCGTCTTCAATGTCATTCTTCGGTTTAAGCCGAATTATCTCTCTTACCTCAGTCACAAAAACGTTTGTGAATCCTGCAAGGTAATACCAGATCATTGAAATAATTGTTCCGTGTTTATATATTTACGTGCAATGAGAGAAAGGTCCATCGCTGCTTATTATACAGCTGTGCAGTGTAACAGTTAGCCGGTTAGCTAGCTGACCATATAGTAGTGTGACATTTATTCATTCTCTAATGAATACAGTTTCTATTTGAGATGTACAGAAAACACTGACAATAGGGATTTTGATAATAATCTTATGTTAATGATGCAACTAATGACGGATACTGTAAGAAACCACAGTACCGACCCGTCATCTGTCATAATTCAACCATCACCGAGTCATATTAGCTATAAACATATTCTAAATCCTCCATGGATGTGAGCATAAGTTTTATATGTAGCGTTTTTTAAGGTTGGTCTCTGAAAGCTTTATGATGACCATATACATTATTAAGATTCAGAGGATTGTTTGGAGGTGTTTATTGTTTGATTATGGCAATATTATTTCCCAGTTGTTATACGTTTCCAAAGTGTTTAATAGACGTTTGCTGGTTTTCTCGTTGTAATTTCGAAGATTAATTTAAGATATTTTGGTATCTGCCCGTTGTCACGAAGGAAACTTTTCTAAATTAAACCTTATTTCAGTATTAGATTTTGTCTGGTGGTGATCATCTTCATGCATCTGCCTCAGTAAAAGTTTCGTTTACATCTTACTTGAGCATGTCTAAAAGGTGAAGTGAAGATCTTAACTGAGCCTTTGTTTTGATCCATAAATAACAGTAAGGTTAAGACATCATTTGGAGTTTATTTGATTTACATGCCCGTTTTTCTTACAAAGACATAACAAAACGTGTTAGAATTTGGTGGAATATGAAGGTTAATATGAATATTAGATATTTATATTAATACTTATGATAGTGACAGCCCAGTAAATGGATGCTGTTCAGCATATATTTAAATGTTAAATCGCGTTATATAGCGTTTATGTAAAATTATTTAAAAGTTATTGTCTTAAATAATAGTTTTAAATGTTTGTGTTAAAGTTAATATGTACACACAGAATTATTTTCGGGTTATTTTGACCAACCAGCTGCTATTCAGTTTCACATTTCGTTTGCAAAGCCTGTGAGTGTAGATGGGCAGAGTGACACAAATTGTCTGTTTGTTGCTAACTGGCTTATATAGTAGCTTCCAGAAACTCAGCAGGCAGAATTAATGGGGGCCAAGAGGAGAGCTGTCTGCCTTCCTCTCTGCTCTCCCCTGACACTCATCCTTCTTCAAAACACTTTAATCTGTGCTTGTTCTATACTCAGTTATTTATTTCAGTTATTGATTCAGATGTCCTGTTGTGTTCTTGCAGGTTAATAAGCACATCAGGATGTAGGCTGATCGACAAACAGGGACATGGATCCCAGCTCATCACTGTGGATGAGAAACTGGTATGAACTACATGTGTGTGTGTCAAAGTCTTGGGACTGTTTTGGGACCATGTTTGATTTTGAATGACACAATCCTTACATCAAAATTGTCAATTTACATTTTATAAGATTCATTCTTAGATTCTAATCTTTTTATGTGTCCTTGGTGAGACAGTAATGTCCTTGTTTATCTACAGTGTGAGACTTCAGCCATTCAGCTGCCTTGAATGTGTGGGATGGGTTTGGCAGAGTGGGGTGTTTGGGTGGACTCAGACTATCTGCGATTGTGTCTGAGTGGACAAGTACACCCCTGCCTGGTTGAGGACTCTTGCTTAATAGTTGGGGCCACTCTAAAGTAAAGCTGCAAATGGGCCCCCAAAAAGAGGAGGCTGAATGAAAGAGAGGGAAAAAAGCAGTCTGACAGTAGCAGACGCACAGGAAGACGGTGGCTGTCCTTTTATAATTGGCCACAGAGCTTTCATTGTTGTTTTCTCAGCACAGGCAAGCCTTGCCCATTGAGCAACATGTTTGGTAGTGATGAGGTACTGACTACCTGTTGTATTAAAAAACAAACATTTTACACTTACTTCAATTTTTTCTTCTTATTGTGTGTTTTTTTTCTTCCTGTATACATTTTAATAATGTAATGCTGCTGTGCTACCAAAATATTTGTAGAAGTTAGTAGTTATATGTAAGAATTGATGTGTGACAAGTTGGCAACATTATTTATATTTAAAGTGTGAAAATGCATACAAAATGTGCATACATTTTTATGTTTTATCTTTGTTTGTTTGCAAATGGTTGCATAACAACCGCTAGCTAATATATGTTTTGGCTGACCTGAAGATGCTCTGCAGTCTGAGGTCATAGAATGTCTTGAAGAATTTATTCAGGGTCAAATAGAAAAACACGTCTGGAAGACCCAGTATAAATTCTGCAAGACATTTCTTTGGATCTCTAAATTTCATGGTTTACCTTGTAATTTAGCACCAAAACACTGAGACCTGAGAACTGTTGACCCAGAAGCATGATCAAGCTTAGCATAACCAGAGCTTTACTAAGACATTTTGTCTTTCATCTCAAACCAAGTTCTCGGATGAATTTTTAATCATAAAACAGATTTTTAGAAACTCTGAAGGGTTACTTGATACTTCAATAGAATCATTTAAATTGCCGTTTTATTACTGTATCTTATTAGACATATTAGTATGTATACTATATATTTTTTACAACAATCATTCTCATTTTTTTGGTTGTTCAATTATTGCAATCCAGACAGGTTGTGTGTCATTGTGAAAAAAAAACGTGTTTTTTAGACAAAAAGTGTTTAGATGCAGATTAAATATGGAAATAGAAATGGGTTTTTAGAAAATATCAGTTTTATTCCCAGAGGATGCATGAACTGATAAAATGTATATCACAGTTAAAGTAATAATTGATAATGTATAATTAGACTGTTGGAAATATGTGAATATTGGTCTTGTTGTTATTGTTAGTGGTGTTGATGCATAATCCACAATTTTATTTTAAAATTAACATAGAGGTATAAGGAAAACATTTTTTGTGTGATTGTGATTGGTCAAAAACAAGTTGGCCCTTTTTTGGTCAACCTTTTAATTTAAACCGCCCTGCAGTGCCACAAACACATTTTTAAAGGTATTAAAATTCCATACAGTCTGTCATTGAATACAGGGTAATAAAAATTGCAGAACTATTAACTTCACAATGCTGTTTAAAATAGCAGTTCAGCTTAGTGACTGGCCTGCTGTTTGTTCTTTTTGAGGAAACGGTTTGGTTAACTTGTTTTGAAACTAATTAATCTGAGATCTCAAGTGCCTTTGAAAATTAATCTGTAATAGCATCATTGTCCGAGATATTTTTGAATATCTCATTTTGAAAAGGAGAAAAATCTTGAGCCCCTTGAGCTCTAGTGAAAGTTCAGTGTAGTTAAATGTGTAGCATTGCAAATGATGGTAATTAAGGTCCTGTGTGATTGTGGCCGAGTCTTGGTGCTTTTTCCCTCTGGTGCCTGCGCTGACTTGCTTTTGTTAGTAATTACAGTTTGATTAAGCATGCTGGGCCACGAGAAAGCCTGCCTGGCTGGCCAGTGACACAGAGCTTCACACGGAATGTCTGGGCCCATGCAGGGATCTCTAGTAACCCAGAGCCTTTGTGAATGAAGAATTCAGTAGGAGTTGAACTACTTTCTTTTAAAAGGCTGTTTAAAGTTTGTTTGTTTGTTAAAATCTGGGTGAGAGCAAGCAGATATATTAGTAAAATCGGCATAGGGCAGGCGTTATATCTGGTTTGTTAAATGCAAACATCATTTGTGTAAGTCAAAGATACTTGCATTTGCAAATACAGCTAATAGCTTAATAACTATAAAAAAATAGGTTTTAAGTACAAACAAATATAAATGCATATAAAAGCTTGCTGGGTCAGTTTTGAAAAATCCATGTTAAAGGGACTATAAAAAATTGGTCAGTGTGGAGCCAGTAGTGTCCAAGGTGGCCTGAATTCAAGACCTAGTGGTGATCTCCCTCCCCCTGTTCATCTCAAGTATCTGTTTTGTCTAGTTGTCTCCTCATACCAGGTGCTTGTCCAGAAAAAAACCAAGGACGGCCACTAAGTTAAAGGATATGGCTCTTTGAAGAGGACCTTCAGAAAACTTGTGTATTAGTTGCTTAATGGTATTTTATTTGTTTAACAGAAAATAACCTTTAAAGTACCCAACAGCACCTTAGTGTGCACTACAGCTGGTGCAAGTACCCTTTCACTGCTGCATGAAGCACTTTGTTTTTACCACCTTATGGTCTAAATGTTTCCAATATGTTGTATTTTGCTGCTTCCAGTTAAAAAATGGACACTAATGTAGCTGATTTAGTCATAATTGTAATTTGGTTATAATTATAATTGGGCTCTAATTCATATACTGTATTTTGCTATTGTAATTGCTACATTAACAAAGTTGACAATTCATTTTTTTCCAGCATTCATGACAGAAATGGATTCTCCTTTATGGGTTATCCTGGTGTTTTGTAGAATTGTTACTGGATTTAACAAAACCTTTGAATCTTTGTTTTATTGTGCACTGTTTGCTTGGAAGGTGTTATAGTTTGCTCAAAATAGTTGAGTTTAAGTGTTTATTAAATTGTTGAAACAATTAGTAATTCAACACTAGATATTAGTGAGGGTCATAGCTGATTTCCACAATAAATGTTTTATAATATTTTGTTTTGTATATAATAAAAAAGGATAAGCAAAAGTCTTTTCTTGTAGACAAGAGATTTTTTTAAAAGTAGATTGCAAGCCATCTTTAATAATAATAAAAAAGGAAAAAGACTCTGTAATGAATTAAAGACAACCATTTCATACAGCTTCTGCCAGGAGTGTATAAACCCAATAGCACAGTTTTATATTTTATCATTTATAAATGTCTTCTGTTATATTGGGTGACAGCCTTGTGAAATCAGCATTCCACCAAACCGAACGTGCATGAACCAGTCAGCGTCTAAATAAGCAGTTGTTTAATGTTACTTGCAGAAGAGCCAGTCTGATCAGCCAGTTGTGTTCTGGTCTGGTCACTTAAAGGTGACAAGTGTAACGCTTGGGGACTTAGACATAGAAATTAGGACACTGACGCACAAGACTGGAGGAGAAGGCTGCAGACGTAGGGGTTACAAGCAGAGCAGAGGCGGGGGGTAAGAGAACTGGCCAAACTAAAGGTGTTGGCTTGCCGCTTTTGTTCACAGCAAAGTGGAGATGAAACAGTTTGGGCAGAGAGGCAAGTGGACCAGGCTGAATGTGATGCAGTTTTAAACCTTTGTGTTTCTATCTGAAGCCTGTGCGTTAACTGATGGGTCACAGTACCAGTGAACAAATGTATTTGACTCATCAATGCCCTACTATTTGCTTTTTCTGGGAGAATGAGGGTTGCGCTTGTATTGAATTATACAGCTGTTGAGTCGACCCCTGGGAACTGCACCCTAGACTCTCTTGCACCTGTAACTTGTTTATTTCTGTTAGTAAATCTAGATGTTTGGTCTGGAATGGCCTCAGTCCTCAGATCCCTCAAACAAGCTGTTATGCAATGAGAATGACCAACAACTTGAATGTAACCATTATGGTTAGAGGAAGATGTTTTAGTTGGAAAATCTTGTTCCCACTGATTTTAGACCACATAATCTCCAGAGGTGGCCTTGTGCTTAAAAACCTGATTTTCACTGACCACTGAGGTATTTCAACTGACTAGCCCATCTGAGTGAAGTTATTCCATTAGCAAGAGAATTCTTCAGAAATGTAAATCACTCACTCATCTTAAGTGTGAAGCCAATTTTAGAAACCATTTAGAAACAACATCAGATATGTTTATGTTTCTAGTCTGGCAAGTTTAACATGCGCATCATAAGTTATTGGTCTGAAAATGAATTTACCCAGAGAGTGAATCTGTATGCAGGTTTTACAGTCTAACCTCTAATGACTTTCTAGGTCATTTTTATGTCTGTGCTATTTTAGATGTTTCTCAAAATGTCTCTTAGATTATTTTGCTGATGATCTTCAATTTTTCTGTCTGATTATTAATTGCCATGTGAACTCAAGCAGAGAGATTCTGAAGGGTTTGTACTGAAGCAGTGAGAGAATATTAATAGAACCTCAAGTCTATATGCTGAAAACCACTGGATTGATATAGATTTATATTAGGTATAAATGTATTTAAACCAAAGCAAAAAACGCAATACACCATCCATGGAACATTTGGCTGTAAGTATCCATGGAACAGCTACTTATCCTTATGATGACAATCACCTTCTGTTACTACTTAGTACATTTCCAATTCATTTAATTGATGTTAATATATTGAGATCTAGAACAGGTCTGGTCCTCACTGTGATGACAAACAGGAATTATAGTTGTGTGTAAAGCTGCAAATTTCTCCAAGTCAGCAGTCTCTGTAATAATCTTACATGTGCTGTACAATCAAGTCATTAATAACTCTATAAGGAAGTGTATTAGGGAAAGTGCTTTACTTCAGAACAGAAATGTGCATTGTTAATGATGTAAGCGTGTTCTGGCTTTGAACCTTAAGTGCAAATGTGAGTGCAAGCCAGTGGGGGAGTTGGAAGGAGGGACAATCATGTTCGGTACAAGGCAACCGTGTCTGGTGTGGATATACCCTTAGAAACTATGTTTTGTCCATCAGGGCTTATCTGTTGATATCTTCAATACATTTTTACAACTTTAAAATGGCTAGATTTAACACAACAATGGTGAGAATTGACTTGTCCATTGGCAAAGTTTAACTGACTGCAAAGTATTTATGAGTGTCACATTTCTGCAAGTATATTACAAATACAACTATAAATATAAATCAAATGCAGCACACTGTGCTGGAAGCAAATGTGTATAGTGTAATGTATAGTATGACATACGCCTATATGTAGCATAGGCATATGCCAAGTTTACTGGAGGGAAAGTAAGGCTTTGTTTTAAACAGCTTTAAATAATATTTTGGAAAAAAACACTATACAGATACATTGAACTAAGTAAAGTACCACCTTCTGAAACTGCAGGAATAGTGTTAAATGTCTTTATACAACGGCTTACATGTACATGTGCATTTTCCCAAAAGTCCTTACATAGATTTCCACCTGTTACCCTGCAATGACTTTCCATCCACATTATTGTCCAGTTGAGCTTAATACTTGCTAATAGGCCTTATGTGGTTTTACAAGTCATCAGTTTAGCTTTCTAGTCAGAAACAGCCTACAGACACCATCCAACAGTGTTATGAATGTAATGTATTCATGTGGCAATTTGCACAATAGCTTGCTGTCGACATTGTATTTTACTATTTCACACACCAAAAGCAGAAAATTCTCAATATAAGTTTTACAGAAAACAAGCAAAGAAACCAATCAAATGGGCAGTTTTTATGTCCTTTCAGTAGATGCAGAATGAAAATGTTGGGATCATTTTTCCACCACTAATGTTCACCTTCAGACCAGCTCACCTCAGGGTCAATGCGTTCCAGTAGCTGTGGTCAGATAGCAAATTCTTTCTTGTTTACACCTCGATATGAAACCCATCAGCCACGCTTGGCTGTAGCAAGCTGCATGCAGGGCTCATTCAAGCAGTCAGCCCCACAGTCTGCTGCTATGAAAGGGCTCCCATGCTCTTTATTCACAGAAGAGCCAAAGGTGTCAGAAATATAGACACGCTTTCACGTGATGAAGACTTTGCCAGTCTTTTCTCTCCCGGTCTTAAGCCTGGCATTTTGTCCGCACATACAGGTATTGACGGGCTCTGTGAATAGTGTCAAACTTCATAGTTCTCATTTTGCTTCCTGTACATGCAAGGAGAAAAGTGCAGTGTTTCTCTTTGTAGTCCCACTCTTTGCCCTAATTCTTCTTCTTGAAGCACCATATTTAAGGCACAGTCGCTTGCTTTGTCTGTGGGCCATTGTGCATTCGTCTGTTGCTTAGATCACCCTCGTAGTTTTTGTTGTCCTAATGTATGCAGGCAAGTCTAAGTCTAGACTACTTTTTCTGTCGCTTTCATTTTTTTTCGCTTATTTTGCAGAACAATGGAAAGCATTTTCTTTATTTTTCTGCTGTAAGATATTTTTCTGATACACTGTAACCATTTTCTACATGTGACAAATCTTACAGATACACAACACTTATTACATTCTCCCTGCGCCTGCATTGAGAATTTCTAAACAAAAACATAAATTTTTCAGCTGAGACATTTTGCCATTTAAAAGTTCAAACCAACTGAATATTTAATGAACCCTTTTTTAAAAGATACATATCATGGAAATTCTGTGAATTCATTTGTAAAATCTGTGATGTCACTGAGTTACCAGTGTAGATCCAAGCAAATGATTTTAGTCATTTTTTACAAAATTACATCCCCCAAAGTTTTTTGAGTCTATTCATTTATTAAGGCTCACATATTTTTCTTATATACAAAAGTTCCTCCATGAAACCATGACCCCATATGGTAGTGTGTTTTTTCCAGCCTGTTAAACTAAAAACTTTGTGTAAGTCAGTGTGTTTGGTAGCCTTTTGTTCACAGTTCATGCTAAAGAACCTCTTTTCTATGAATCAAGTGGCAGATGACAGACAATGATGAAAATTTGATTCTTTGAAGTTGTAATGGCCATTGAAATGTGTGAAGCTCCTGCATTGAAAGGGGAGCTGCTTGTAGGATTCACAACCTTGGGTGGCTACTTGCTGGGAGGTTTGTCTGTTTGTTGTTGCCGACTTCCCATTGCTGCTCACTAATTCCCAAAGGAATTGGACTCTCCTTGCTTTTAGCAGCCTCCTCCAGCTCAGCTCATCGCTAGTTTAAGACAAATTCCATATGTATTCTGTACCATTTTAATAACAGCTTTTTGTTTCAGATTACTGGATATTAGTTGTTTTTATACAAAAAGCCATTAACAAAGTTAAATCATTTGTTGGTACCCCAGGTTATTGTTTTGGGTAATTGTTGTTTGTTAACCAATTAATCTTTTCTCTTCAATCACATTGTTGCTATTGGAAAAGAATCTGTTTAACCTTGTAATGAAGACAGACTGATCCCTGAATAATTCACCTGTTAAGAGCGATGTATTCTATTGATCAAGTTACATCGCTTTAGAATGAATGTGCTATTTAACTAGCATGCGAGTTTGAGGCACTCTTTGTGTCTTCACACCTGAAAGCACAGGTCTCTGGCCTATGACAGAAGACCTGCAGTGAAGATCACAATAGACTGTCTCGAAGCATTTTCAGAGTGTGAAAAATTAGCTTGTCTAGACTAGTGCGCTTCTACATTCAAAAAAGTGTGGGCTTTTATGCCCTTTAGGGAATAGTGCAAATATAGGAGAACATTAAAGCTCCTTTTATGCATTTTAAAAAGCACAAACCACACATTAATACAATGTTTTGAAGAACTAACATAAAGGAATTTATTTAAGGAAGATAATGTACCAATAAGAAAATGCTCTTGTTATTCTCTTTTGTCAGGACATCACAACTCTGACTGGGGTTCCCGAAGAGCACATTAAGACCCGCACAGTCCGTATCTTTGTTCCTGCTCGCAATGCCATGCAGTCTGGCGTCAAAAACACACAGAAGTGGAAGATAGATTTTGACACCAGAGAACGCTGGGAGAACCCTCTGATGGGTTGGGCTTCCACGTGAGTAGAAATTATTGACCGTCTTACTACGGTTCTTCAAACCTACACTTTAAATAGTTAATCATGACAAAAAGCAGGTTTTTATGTATTCTTCTTTCCCCCTAAATTTAGGGCAGACCCTCTGTCCAACATGGTGCTAACATTCAGCTCTAAAGAGGATGCTATTGCTTTTGCAGAGAAGAATGGTAATCTATTAAACATCTATCCAACATCATAACCATATTTTTAAACACTACAATGTTCTGATCAAAATCACCTCCAGAACGTCTCTTGAGGGAATGTCGGTAAACTTTGAAAAAGAGTTGTGTTTGTGACATAAAGGTTTGCATTTATTCTGGCTGTGACATCTCCAGCCTGATGTTTATGCTACACATCAGCAGCAGTGGACATCATACAAACTCGGCCTGTAAGATATACTTGGCTGAGCAATGCTCTGTGCCTGTTTATTTTTACAGGTTGGAGTTATGATATAACAGAGAAGAGGGACAAGAAGCCCAGAGTGAAGTCATATGGAGCAAACTTTTCCTGGGATAAAAGGACGAGAAGATCAGCCAAATAGGCACCCTGTCTTTCATCTTTAACAGACATGTAAAAAAACCATATGTATCTAATAAAGAACTCTTTCTTTAAAACTTTAAAACACTTTATTGTGCTTTTTCAACAATATCAGGGTTGTGCTCATAATAATTGGTAAAATATGTCAGATTTAAGCAAACAGACAGCAGCCCTAGAAGTTCTGAATTAGTAGTTAACCATTTATGATTGCTGAAGTAATGGGTCTTGTGTGTGTGGTATTTATGTGCTCTAAAATGTTCTCATCTCAACTCATCTCTCCATTTCCTCATAATGTAATTCTTGTCAGGTGGTTAGTTTTTCCACTATCCACAACCTCTTGAAGACAGTTTAGTGTTGTTAATGTTTCTCAAATGGGAGGATGAGGTAAATGTCAAGCTTCAAAAGACTGAGCATGGCTAGATATGTTTACTCTCATGCTTCTCTAGGGATGAGCAGAGCCGAGATGAGCAAACCACCTGCTTCTCACAATGAAGTTAAATTAGAAAAGCAGCAATGATTTCGCCTCGTCATATCAACAAAATCTTAGTTGCTTTACATAGTGTCACTTTTCTTGAATGTCATGTTACTTGAATTACAATTTTAGTTTTGTCTTAAGTATGAAAAATGTAAAAAATTATATTGCAGAAGTTCTTTTTAAACAGATGAAAGACTGTTAACCCAATTATAGAGTTGCCTTGTAATATATGTTATAAACAAATGCACTGAAAGGGTTTAGGTGCCCCAGTGAGCACTAGATAAATAGATGGATGGATGAACAGACACTGCTTCCTGGAAGCTTGTGAGGGGGTCACACAGAGTCCAGAGATCATGTTGAAGGAGCTCAACATGAGTTCATAAGATGAGAACAGAGGAAAATAACATAACAGTTGTGATGTGACATTTTGTGATCAGATGAAGTCAGCCTTGAGCCTTTCAGCCAAACTTCAGTCACTTCTGTTCTGATTCAGCATACCTATGGTTATGTTAGTGATAGCATCATTATAATTCATTCTCACTGATGTCCTTTTAACACACAACAGTGGATGGTGCAGAGTACAGGGAATACTGCTAGAGTATTCAACAGAACTGAATCTTGGCAGTTTGTCTTTTAGTGGGATAGTGATCAAAGCTAACTGTTTAGAACTTACGGGAACATTTTGCAACAGTGATGCTAACTGCTATTATAGTTTTGGTCATAAGCAACATAGCAAAAACTTTCTGTGGTAATATTGCAGTATAACGTTTTAGGGGACATTTGAAAGACCATTTTGGATTACAGGAAAAGCAGCTGTGAGAATTTTATTTGCAAAGTTAGATAATGAGTTAATGAGAAAGTTGACAGTAATACTCAAGTATAATTAAAGTATAGTAATGAAATACCAACCATTATAAGTGTAGGACATTTCAATTATATTGAAATGGATTGAGTACATTAGTTCAATGGTTGAGTGAACACAGAAGCACAGGGTGTAATTTTTTTAAAAAACAAATCAAAACCACAGTGGCAAATTGATAAGCATGTTTTTTTTTTATTGAGTTCACTCTTAATATCTGTACAAATACCATCAAACTTTGTATATACATAAGACATTTACATGAAAAATACAAAACTATATATTTATAACTGAATTTTATTTTTTATCTTGAGATGTCTGAAAATAAAAATGCATTTGACAAAGTGAAAACAGTGAAAAAGTGAAAGTTTTTTTATATTGATACTCAGTTCTTTATCTTTTCCTTTTGTTAGCTCTGCAAGAGCAATATGGAGCAGAAAATTGGCAAAAACAACACAAAAAAGCTTAATGGCACATTTTTCTCACACAAGTATCACCCACTGCTAATTTCTTCACTGAAATCATTGAGCTGTTACTGCTGTTAGCTGATGACAGGTTAGCATCTCGCCAGGGGTTTCCTATATGAGAAATTGCCCATTTTTTATGTTAACCTGCTGTACCATAACACAAAACTTAAAAATCCCTTTGGTCAGTTACACTAAACTGTAAACAAAACCAGAAATATACATGTACATTAAAGAGTGACTTTTTTCCTGTGTTTTCATTTTTTTCCAATAAATAAACACAAGCTAACATGCAAGTATGTGTGAAATAAACATCTGTGATACAGACTTGACATTGATAAGCATTTTTACAGCTCAGGGAATGCAATTTACAGCTTGCAGATGACTCACACTTTACATGGTAGCACTTTACCTCACAATAAATAACACTGCTTCTCTTTGGACAAATATATTTCTCGGTCATAATAAAAAATAAGAAAAGGGCAAAAACAAATCAACATGATAGACAGTAAGCCAGACACTGTAAATGTATAAATTATAAAACAGAACACTGTATAAATAAACATCGAGCAGACTGAACTACATGTATACCTCTTTTTTTTCTCTGAAAAATAAATTAGCATACACATATGTACAGTGTGGACATGATTCCTTGCCCTAGGACCGTTCCACTGGTTGATGGTGCTTTATCCATCCAGTACTGGTGATAAATGGACATAAGCCATGTAGTCCTGGTCTTCCTCATCATCATCATCCTCCTGGTCTTCAGTAATGGCTATATGGGAGAATACATGGTAGCTGTTGTATGAATATAGACCACAACAGCGCAGAATTTTTGTGAGTAATAGTCTTTTATCCAAATGCCTCTGAGAAAGCCACAATCTAGCTCTGTGTGTGTGTTTAGGCTACTTGGCAGCTGACCAAAATTATGCAACAAGATTTACATAATGAAGGAAGTCAGTTCTGTGACAGCAGAAGTCTGATCAGAGGCTTTAAAAGGCTCAGGTCTGTTTGGCAGATCTGTGAATCGAGACAAGAAAGTGCTCTTGCATTCCACGACTGGCTGCTTTTTCTGCTTGTGTGTCTAAATCCATTATTTTGGATGCACAGTCGTTACTGGGCAGGGTGACACCCTGTGCAGCGGCCCGACCGTTGCTACATGGTCAATGGCACAGCAATGGCACAGTTCTGAGGTATATATAATATATTTTTTTCCTACATAAAGGTTTACATTGAAAAAATGACACAGGCAAAGCAATGAAACAAATATGCAGTCCCTCACAAATAAACAATTTTTTTACGACGACACAATCACAGCAAAACTGCACACACAAATTCACCTTGCTATTGTTAGCTGTCTAACAGCAGAGAAGAATCGAGAAAGCATCGCTCTACAAACAACATCATTTTGTCCTGCAAACTGTAAAATGCTGTAGTCATTCAAACCATGAGGTGATCATAAAGTTGGTCCCTTGAAATGATGTACATACCTTAAGGCACAATAACATTAAGGTAAGCAGTCAAGATATGAAAAAAAATCAGCATTTATTCACATTGATTAGATTTGTTTGCTAGCACAAATTGGAATGTAACAACTGTTGCTGTAATATTTGTGGCACAGCTAGCTTCATTAATCCATTATCAAAGCTAGTAAACCATCTGTTGAAATAGGTAGTCGACAAGTTATAAAATTCTTTCAATTTTAAACAATGGCACCAATGTTACAATCACCTTATGTGAGTGTAAGGAAAAGAATTCATCTCTTTTCAAACCCTCAGACAGATTGGCAGAGCTATTTGATAGTGCATTTGAAATAATTGATTACAGCCAAAAGCAGAAATCAACAAAAAACATCATTCATAAAACACTTACATGATAACCATGAATATAGCTATGTGACAATGGAATCGACAAGCTGATATGATTATATGTCTCTACATTTACACTATAACAAAGGGGAAAATGAACTCAAAGTTAAAGCAACCTCAACAGGTCACTAAGACGCTTACAAACTGATCTAGAATTCAAGCGTGACGTGTTCTACTAACTGCAAAACGTTAGTCTGCACATATTTTTGTGTTAGTTACATGAAGAAAATTAGTATAAAAGGACTCCTAGAGAGAGCTCTTTGTAACATATTTCAACTTTTTTTACATTGTATTCATTGATCTTCATTTGATTTTGTAGGATCTTTTTAAATAAATGTTTTCTTGTCGTATTTTTTCTCCCCAAGAAAATGCAAAATTAATTAAGCCAGCCAAAGAGGACATGCAAAGAACTTCCAATCTTTAGTCCTTTCTGTAGCTTAAATCTTAGCAGCAGGAAGGTAATGAAGAGGCGTTATTTGGAGGGGGTGGGGGGTTTGGGGGAGGTTGCTGGGGGCAGCATTGGATTGTCTTTTAATATGTATTACTTACAGTTGCAAGATCCTGAATGCTTAACCTCCAGGAGAACCCCCAAAGAGCAAGCAGCCTGCTTCATGGCACACTCGCTGGGATACGTGGTGTTGTCGCTGGCACACACTGCCTCCTCCGAGCGACTTTCCGGGCACGACTCTGCGCAAACCGCACAGCGCCCACGACCCATCTTTGCATCCCACAGACATTTCTTCCCTGCGCTACAATGAATGTCATCACACGACTTGGCCTCTGAAAGGAAACAGAAGACAGGATACTTAGCAGATCCAGTTCCCACTAGGGAAAAGAATATCTAAATAATGCTTTAACGTTTCATATGCGACAAGCATAAAAGTGGTTGTTTTTGTGAGGAGCCTGGGAGGTAGATGTTGCACAAAGAACGGCAGGCAAGTTAAACTCAGTTTGTTATAAGAGACTAGATGGTGTTGCCAACATCAGGAAACAATTAGACACCAATAACTTTCTTTTGCAAATAATAATCACAACAGAATTGTCATGAGAGGCTATAAAAGAACAGAATGTATTTGAGAGTTTGCCATCTTTCTGAACTAATAGGCCACTAAAACTGCACATGAAAATGTACTATTTCTGAAAAGACTTTGTCCATACAGCTTATCAAACATTAAACAGTTTGGTAAACATTTGGGTCTGATTTAAATGAAACTTTCCTAAGCAAATTCTTTAGGAGAACTAATACTGAAGTATAAGAAAAGCTGATCAGATGTGGCACTTACTGATGCACTTCCCTTCATATGCCACTCCAATGGATCTGCCAAGCAAGCAAGTGGCTCTCCTTAAATGGCATGCGCTGGCATAGACGATCCCGTCGTTGCCACAGAGGTACTGCTCAGGTGACGTAATCTCTGGGCAGATGCGGTTGCATGTCACACAGTATGCGTTGTTGGTCTGGTCCACCACACAGGTTGAGCTACCCGGACACAGAACATCACGACACGTCTCTGAGAGGATGAGAAGCAAAAACTGAATGATGCTGTTTAACTTACATGCTTTTCCCAATTATTTTCCAGGTATCCATGTGTAACACAACCAATGACCTATTTTCCAAAAATGCCCTGAACACTTCTTCACATTAAGTGCTGTCTAGACATAAGTTTACATTATTTGTTACAATATGTAAAATGTTTTGGTCTGCACTCCAGTTTTAACACTATAGGTCTGTTGTCCTTCAAGGTTAGACAGTATTTGTAGAATTCAAATGTTCAGTAAACTTGTCAATGTAATTGCAAGATTAAGATGTCTTTGGTATGAAAGCTGTTCCACCTACTTTTGCATTTGCCTTGATACTGCACCTCCAGGTCAGGATGCCCTTTGCATTTGGATTTTAAAAGGGCACATTCATCTCTGTAGGTTTTCCCATCTGAACCACACACTGGCCCCTTCCAGGTGATGTTGGAGCAGTCTGGGGCACAGACGCAGCGAGGCTTACTCCTCCTGTTCATTTTACATTTCTTCCCAGGGCCACAGTCCACATTATCACACGTCTCTAAAATTCAGTTACAAAAAAACTCAAGAAAATTAGAATGCATGTAATTCTCAGACCTTGTTTTTATTCTATTTCATGATCATATAGAATTATTATACAATTTTAATATATTTGCATGCAATTTATTTTATTATATGTATTATTGATACTTGTTTTTCTTTTGCAATGCACTTCATCCGAACTGACAAACATGGGATTCTACCTTTGCAAGGTATGCAGTTTGGAGCACCGCCATTGAAGATCATCCACCTGAATAATGTGCTGTTTGGCACATCTTCCTCAGTCCAAGATGTTCCGAGCCTCCCACTTCGGCAACATTCCTCTCGACTCATCCCAGGCATGTAGAGAACCTGACATCTTCCGTTCTTCCCCTGCTGTAGCCAGCAGTTACCAGCTGTAAACGAAAAGAAAAAAAGCCTGTCGTATTAAAGTCTGAAGCCAATGACCCAGACACAACACGTGCAGCCTGTATTAGCTGGAGCTCTCCTGCTCCCCCTCCCCCGCTGTATTTTGTCTGATTTTTCCCAACGTAATGCGACTGTTTTACACTTGCATGCCTTCACCCAGACAACTCAAGGGATCTAAGTCTGTTCGGGAATGTGCTTTTCCTATCGTCGATTATATTATGACCGTGCAGAGATTTATTGTCTTAAAGTAAGTGCCAGATTGACAGACTCATACCTATTTAAACAATGTGCATGGTAGTCTAGACTCCAGTTCCTCGAGCGCTCTGTGCCAACTGTCTGCGCTCATCACGTTTCACCAGACTTACAGGATCGCTACAATGCTTTTTTATCAATAGAAACGCATTTAATCACTGTTCTTAATAAGGTTCAGATAGGACAGCCTGTATATTTAAGTGTCGGGTGAACTCTAAGGGGAATTAGTCGTGTTTATTTATTAAATTGGGCAATCGCGCCGGGGAAACCAAGCACCCAGACAGTCCAATTAAATCATACAGTCACGCAAGCTTCGTCAAACTTTGTTTTAAAAATGATCGTGCCGTTTGATGACATTTACGCAGAACGATCAGCTCTGCTGTGTCTGTGTATTTAAATGCATTCAAATAATAAAACATTTTTAAACATTTGTCCACTGAATTTTTGAAAGCCAGACAAGGTTAGGTAGTGTCTAATTTCACTCCCTACTCCTTGAGAAAAATACAGTCGGATGTCTGGGTCATTTAACTGCATGCAGGTTTACTTAATATTGTGCCAAATTTGTATTTATACAAAACACTCATTGTTCAGCTCAGTGCTAGACATGCCTAACAATAATACTATTCTATTATAGATATTTTAAATTATGCATTATTATGATGGTAACTAAAGACACGGATGTAGAAACCAATAAATAAATCTCAGTGCCCTTTTATGTAGACGGTGAAATTGATCTCTTACATTTACTCACGTCTGTTGCTTAGTTTTAATAATCTTTACATAGACATTTAATCTAAACAACTATTAAAACGGTATCTCACAATTTTCAGCTATTAATTTAAGGAGGTAAAATTGTTTAACGGATGAATGTTAAGGTACATGTAAAGACGCACCTGTCTCGATGACACCGAGACAGGCGCAACCGAGAACAAAACTTTACAGTTGTCCTGTGTTACAGCAGCTCAGCTCATTCTAGAGACTTTGAAAAAGCAATTGTTGCAAATCCCAGACGAATACCTAAAGCATATTAAGAATAATTTTAAAGTAACAATTGTGCATAAAAAGTGCACTCACCTTGCACTTTTTGGTCTTCAATAAAATAACAGAGCCACAAGAGTAATAAAATCATTCCCGGGTGGAGCTGGTGACGCTTTAGCATCCTTATCATGTTTAAAGAGAGAAGGAGTGTTGGGACGAGCAGCGCAAAGGTAATCTTCTTACTCAGGCAGTGCTGAATGAACGCTGCTCTGAGAGTGCCACCTCTTTTTAAGTGTATAAGGGGTCTCGGGCCGACTGTCTGTGGTGTGGGCGGTCTTCCTCTCTGTGGGGGTGGGGAGAAAGAGTTTTTTCTAAGTTCTTTCAATCCAAATCAGGTGACATGGCTGGTTGAAACTTTCTCTCGCCCCAAATCACTTGCGTTTTGCTGGGTGCTGAATATTAAGTCGCAGGAGATATAAAAATATCCTAATTACTCATTAAAGTAATTGGGACTTGCGCTGGGACTCTGGAGGCACAATCCCATTATGATATTTAAGAAGGAAATCATATTTCACTGTCAATGGCTTTAAGTCGTAAATATGAGTAGTTCATTTAGAAATTAATGTTTAACACATATATCTAAAGAAAACTACAACACATTTAGATCGTCGCACAATTCCAGTCAGCATGAATGCCCCAATATCCAATGTATTGTTATAGTTTTAGTGTTAACTAAAATAAACATGATAACATGATAAACGAATATAGCAGAATGTCAACATCCACCTGTACTAATGATGAACTTAAATTTGTATACCACAAACCTATGATATGGGCAGACATGGGCAAACGCAACTTTCTAGGCCATGTGGAGAGCTGATTAACAGTGTTCATTTAATACAAGGTTACTGTTGAAAGGTGATCCACACAAGAAGACAAAGGATTACAAAATAAATGCAAGGAAGACTATTATTAGTACAGACAGGTGTTGCTGTTTCCCTTCAGGATCACAATTCATATCCTATTCATTTTCTGAACGGCGGTGGCGCAGGGCAGACTATCCGAAATTCATTTCCATAGAAGTGAGACAAGCGAGACTGGGGAGCCTTCCTATCATTGATGGAGGTGCACGTGCGACCTCTTCCGCAAGATGATCGCCATGACCACCTTACCAGCCACAAAAGGTTAGAGACGCCACACCATGCCTGTACACACACACTTTATTACTTTGTTTTCAAGCGACAGAGAGCGTCACACGTCGATCGTTGTATGTTAATTTAATTCCACAAAGCATTAACACCGAATGGTTTCCTGTTTTTAATTTCCATTTGATTCAAAATGTCGGACATATTTAGTGTAAGCAAACGGGTTTAATGAGAAAAAATGATTATACGTAGCTGAATACAACACAAGTTCGCATAATATACCTGTTAGGAAAACCAGCCACAGACCTGAGCAAATCTGTCCGTAATACTATTGCGGTAAAGCAAGTTTCTAATGACGAGTAAAATGCAATACTGACGCTAAATGTTGTCCGCCAGATTAGGGCTCATTTCATTATAACAATCAATAATCGAATAAATAAAAAAATAGTGCAAAATAACCAAAACGGAAGTACATAGCAAACATAAGGGACGCCTAGATTCGAGTGACCTGTTGCGTTAATATTAACTTAATGGGTTTTAATCAAACGAGCGACGCTATGTACACTGTTGTTCCCACCAGTTGTGACCTTGTTTTGAATGCAAGTATTACTGATTTGATTATAATATGATCGCTGAAAGTAGTGCTTGAGTTCATTCCAGTAAATGTTACATGTCACTGATATTTAGTCTTAACTTCAGCTGTCAATAACAATGCGAGGCAACCTGATGAAAGCTATAATGATCTCCGCGTTTAGAGGAGTTACAGGACATTCCCTGGCCGCAGTGTTATCCGTGTCATGTTGTTCACGCCGGGCAGCCGTCATCACCTGCTTGGCATCATAAACATGCATCCAAAACAAAATCATTATTTGTATTTTTCACAATTTTATTAGCTATTTGTTTATTTTACGCTTCTTTGATTCAAACAAATGTTTATGTGATGGCACTGTTTATGTTTTCAGTATACAAATATTATGATACACTGTTTCCCAGATAGAGACTAATCGATAAAAACTACAACCTAAAAAGTTTTAGTATTGTTGAAACCTAGAGTAATGAAAAGTTAATTTTGTTAATTCAGTGAAACTTTTGAGGAATTCTGTATGGAATGCTGGTATTTTTAAAATCACTTTTTGAGTACTTCCTTATTTTGTGTCTTACGTTGGCTTGATGCAAGGTTTAAGCCAGCCACTTTAATAGGGATGTTGGTATAAAAGTTGATAAGGCAACCTTCATAAAGGAGCTTCATGTCTTGTCGTCGCATGTTCTTCGTAAATGAAGTGCTGACATCTAGTGGTTGTATAGTGTTTGTACAGTTGTTGTACCCTGGTTGTTTTCAGTATAATTCGTAATTTGTATTAATTCGTTAGTACTACAAAATCCTTTATTAGTGATGTCTCCAGAGGCATGGCAAACTCTTCCAAAAATGTGTACACAGCATTAGTAGGATTTTACCCAGTCTGCTCCCATATTCTCTGGCCATGAATTCTGTTTATTTCAGCAAAACCTGTAAAACTCCATATAGCTTAATTTTCTGTGTTTCACTGGCTTTCAATGACTTGACCTGACTTCATTACACTTTGTCTTTAAATGTAGCAAAGTCATTAGCATAAAGACATTAAGACATTAACATAGCAGCATAAAGACATTGACAGTAAGTCTTAATGTCAGCTCACTTGATTTGCTTTATAAACTTTCACTCACTGGTGTCTGTGGAAGCGTTTACAATAAAGCTGTAATGGTTTGTTATGAAAACGGACCACAGGCCACGTCAAGAAAGAGCAAACGAATGTATATTTGCATAGATGGTGCAAAGTGGCACTTTGAAGACTTAGGTACAGTCCACATAACTGACAGCAGTTCAAATTTTCCTGAAATCCAGGGGTGAAATGTGAGTAAGGAAACAAAGATCAGTTATAGACAGGTGGACATGTGCATAGTGAATGTAAAGGTCTAAACATTTACAAGAGCGCCATCTTGTGTGTAGTAGGAGAAAGCACAACCATTTTTCTAGCCATAATGTTTTCAGCCAGCGTCTGCTACGGTGTATGTTTCTATATGTATGCAATATGGTTTTGTAATATGATCATATAATAATATTTGTCATACACTAGATTATTTATTATATTACATAACTAGATACATAACACAACTATACATTATCTTATTTAATACTTTGTAGTGTTATAAATAAAAATAATATATGTTTAAATTTTATTTAATATTTATATAGACATTATGAGTAGAGTAAATAGTATACGAGTATTATTATTGACGCATCAATTTTAATGCCGTACATTACCTATAGATGTCAGCATTTAACCACGTTTAATCTTTTAAACTGGGCTCTCAAACTGTACCATTTTTTTGACATTATAGCTTTGGATTTAGGTGAGTTTGTATGTCAGTAAAATCTACAAATGATGACTGTGATAAGATGTATTGTTATGCAACAGTCATGCATTGATCCAATCGCGTCAGACTGCTGCAGACTGATGATGAGGTCATAGGCACTGGACACTCCTAAGACTCCATCCTACACGATGTCAGCCTGATGCTCTTTGACTACACGACTACCCACAGCATTGATCAGGGAGCTGAACTATTCCCATGATGTTCCACAAAGGATCTATTTCCAAGGAAAAACAAGCTGAAATCAATCTCTGTCAGCTGTTGGCTTGACAAGGTCAATAAAAGATAAACCCTCCATATAAGATATCTTGGTCTAGACATTATTGCTTTTATGACCATATATCAGAATTTAATTGACATTGGCTTTCAAGTCTGGGCTGATCTTTTGCACACTGTTTTTGTGACAGAGGAGCTTTGATAGAACAGTTTATAATAAGGCTAATGCTTTTCAACCAGGCAAGGATCTCCACACAACACATTATGTTAAAAGTAGAGCTATGTATTAATTAAGTTAAATGAAAACTACAATACAATAACAGAGTAAAAATGCTAAAATGCTAATTTGCATAATTGAATTATGCTGTGGTGCATGCTGAAAACTTTGAATAGTTTAGTATGTAATCTGTTACCTTATTTTTGTCAAGTCAATATAAAACAATGTGAAATTTGATGTTAATGTACAATATAGAACTTCTTTAACAGGGATAAAATTTGCGGTTTGTTAAATGTTTGTGGTGAAAAAAACTACTAAAACATAACACAGTATATCTGACAGAATGGTAGCTGTGCATGACTTGTACAGCTAGTCAAACAATTTCATCTGTGAGCCTTGTTTAGGTTCACTTCTACTGCAGCCAGCACAGAACTAGCAGGGACAATGAAGTCTAATCTGTGTAGGGCAGAGAATGCACCATTGTGCCAGCATCCCTTCAGGGTATGTTATTAGGTCAAACCAGGCCGTGACTCTAAGCATTTTCTGCACTTTGGAAAATATTGACAGGGAGCCACAGCTTTGCGCCATCGATTTAAATTTAGAGAGGTAGCGACTGGCCATCGTATCAGGGTGATTAATTAAAAAGCAAGCTTTTTTATTATGGCTGGCTGATTCTCACTGCAGGGTGGAACAGTGCGGATTAGAAAGAGGCAAGGGAGGGGTGCATTAGATTCGGGACAGCGGACAGGCCCGACTCTGGACATCCGCATTTAGCTGCAAGGAAAAATGGATGAAAAACATTAGTTGTTCGTGTGCTGTTTAGTTTTGACAGTTTCTGCTCCAGGCTCCTGGATTTCTAACCCATTACTGCAGCTCTGTGTGGTATCTAGTTGGTGCATTATGTTCCATGTCATCTCCAGTTTGTCTCAATGTGGCTGATGTCTATTGAGAAAGCCAGTTCTACTGTAGATGCTTCGTACCTCGGTCCATTCAGGCAACAATAAAAATGTATGGATCAGTTGAAATGTTGTTCCTTTTATTATGTGCATTCAGCTGACAACAAACAGACCAGATGGGACCGTCTACAGTGTCCTTATGGGGCGGATGTACAAGGCCAAAGTCTTTTACAGCTACTTATAGTCTTGGAATTGAACAGGAGGATCAATGTCACAAATGTGCTAGTATCATCAAATAAGGACCTGCAGACAACTGTAAACCGCAACATAGTCCTGTGTTGGTTGCTTATAGAATAAACCTGTTTAATTGTGTAGCACATGGACACATTTTGTTATTTAGTGCAGCCTTACAGTACAAAAGCTCTATATGGTCCAGAGACGTCCAATGACAAAGTGTTTCTGCTGCTGTAGACATATATAGTACTCTGACATCATCAGCCTTGTTCGGACTGCATAGCAGGCTGATCCTGCTAACTGGCTGTTGATGATCAATGGCAATTTGCACACAATTTTTCAAAACACAGATTTCAGTTTTAAATTACAGCAACTGAGGTAAACAGCACCTAAATGCATTAGAATATCACTCGCTTATCTCTAGAAAGGTCAATGTATTGAGGGCCTATTGATCTCAGATGAGTGACAAAACGGTGTGTGATAAGCATCATTTTGAGGTTCCATTAAATAATCAATGTACTAAAGACTTTTTTCTCTTTTTTTGGCAAATGCCCCACAGACTACAAAAGGTCAGTGTTTGTTAGTTCATTGGCAGAGTGATTAATCAATCAATAAAACTCTTGGCCGGGAATGTCTGCAACTACACAAAAAATGATACTGCCGTTTTAGTAGCTGGATAAACCTGGATTGTTGAACAACAGACACAAGATGCGAAAACAGTTAAATCTGAGCCAAAAAGCAGCTGAATAAATCACTAGTCCAATATTCCAACAGGACACATTCTCAGATTATGGGCTAATGTTCTCTAAATGTTCTCTCAAAGTTGTTCATGTAGTAACATTAGTTGAACATTTCAAAACATTACTTACATTTGTAAATAGCTAGTGAAATATGTTGAAAACTTCACAGAAGTTTAAATAACGTTCTTATAACCAACCAATAATGTTAACAAAATATCCAAAAAACATTCAACAGTTTTTAACATTTTTATATCTTAATAGGAGCGTTACGGGAACATTCTTACAACCTAAAATTGTTAGCTTGCACAATCACTCTTTATTTTATCTCTCACTTGCTGAAAGCCTGTAAAGCCACATTTTTTCTTTTTGCTGAAAGAAAACACAAAGCATTCTGGGAATAGGACACGTTTGTGTGGTAACACATTTGATTCATTATATATATGGTCTAATTGCAGTGAAAGATCTCTGAAGGGCAATAAAGGGCTGTAACACGGGGCAAAGCATTGCTAATTGGGTTTTCCAGTGGTGTGACGGTGATACATTAAGCACTAAGAGACCAGAGTACAGTATGGCTTCACTACCATAAGCAATTTCATTATGAAGGGAAGCTGGCCTTTATGTCACAAGGACCAAAGAGGTTGATTGACAGCAGACATATGTGGATGTCTGCAGTGTGACTTCATACTGAGTCAGTTGGTTATTTGAGGTCAGGTGATTTTCTGACCATATCTCTCAGTAAAACTCATTGTTCTTCTTGTAATTTCATTATGCTTAGACATAAGGAATGAATCACAAGCAATGGTTTCAGCAGACAGTTTGGAAAGGCTGTTCCAAATGCTGTTGCATATTTGGCAGATAACATAAAACTTTACTGAAGTTAAAAGAGAACGGATCGTAAACCTGTGAGGGCTGCAATAATGGCCAGAATATAAAAGTTGTAAATGTTTTTTTTTATTATACATTTGTTTGTTAAGTGCTACAATTGGAATATTAATGAAAACATTAAAATCCTTCTATTAAAATGTGATGTCTTGTCTATGTAGAAACCCACTGTGTAAAACACAGTCAATGTGTTAAGCTAGAAAGCTATATGACATTAAGATAATAACCTTCAATAATAATTCATAATACCAGATACAATATAACAACTGATTTGCCTGTTCTTTCCTCAATAAAAAGTACAAAAAAAAATTCCTCACGCCGTTAATAACTAATTAACAAAAGAATGGGGGAAAATGCTACAATTGTTTGTGTACATGTTGCAGTAGCTTTGTTGACACGTTTCCAATAATGCTCAAGTCTATAATTAAGGCTCTTCCCACTGTGAGGCAGGAGACGAGGTCTAATCCATAATTAGCTCACCAAGTAAAGCAAATGCATTCTCATACAATTAAAGAAAAAACAAAACGCAAACACACAACATTTATAGTGGCCCCCATGTGAGCTTTCTCATTAAGAACTCAAACCGCTTCAGTGGATGCTATTTAATGGAATTGAATTTTCTTTGATTGGAGTTTGCCATTCTTGACACTGTGAATCAACAACACATGGAGGATGTGTTGGTGCGTGTTGAACCAAGAAAACTAATAAACTGTATAATTAAAGAAATTAAGTGTTGCGTGGCGAGAACTGAATAGTGACTTCTGGGGGTGTCTGTTCATTAGTGAATTGTGCTGCGACTTCCGACGAGGCCAATAGTTGCAGGAAGCAAAGCTACCAAACGGTGGCACTAAAGATCCATTGCCTCACGTTTACCTGCAGCTAAACTCCTGTTTTCTGTTTGGGGTGAGGAATAAGATGCGTTTCTGTTGGAGGTCAAGAGGAGAAGTGGTCTACATATGCATGCATTACCTTGTGTTTTATGGCATTTTGGGTGGAAAGTCAATGGCAAACAAACTTTTACAAACAAATATGTTTTCAATTGTATCACATCTATAAAAATGCTACAGATATATATACATTATGCGCAAATTGGAAATGGTATGGGGGAGAGAGAGAGAAACAGAGAGAGAGAAAGAGAGAATTTCTATATTTTCATGTGTCACTTGCCAGCATTATGCCAATGAAGTGACACACCATTTGAGATAGTTTATTTCAATAGCGCAGTACAACATTCTTATTTAAATACTGTTAGTATTATCACATAAAAAGCCTGTACTCTGCATTAACTCCATCAGGAAAAAAAGACGAAAGAAAAAGTAATTACTCTGAGAAACTAAGTGTCTGAGCTTGTTAATTGCTGGCATATGGAAAAAGCACCAAGGTTGTACCAGCCTGTCTCTCTTATATCAGTAATATTATCCCTCTACACTAATCTTTGGTGTGATGTTTCCTCTGTGTTCGTTCTTAAGGTGATCAGCAATATGTTCCGTTATGTATAGTTTTACAGGTGTAATCTATATACACACAGTTGCACAGTGGATCGTCTATTATCCCTACAGAGCAACTAAGCAGCTGCAATAAATCCCAAGTGGAAAAGGCCCCTGTCAAAATACAAGCACCATGAACAGCATTGCTATATCACACCAGGTTAATGTTCTTTGTTGAGGGTAATCTGTGTGAAATATCAGCTTCAAAGACGTGGCAGGCATCCCACTACCTGTTGCCTGAGGGGGGATTTGTGTGTTTTCACACCTACAATTCCCATCTCAGGATGCAGTACAAGACAATTCATGATCCATTTGTCTGATTGGCCGATGCTTGTTTAGGCTGGTGACGTAAGAGCGCCATCAGTTACAGAGGAAGAAGCTGATTGGAAGATGGCAGCTGTTGCTTTGATCTAAGGTTACACTGATCAATTCATTGAGCAGATGCCCTTTGTTAGTTGTGAATGTTTGGTTGTTTGGTGAAGGAATAAGTGATCACGAATGCTCACGCTGTTTATGGCTAATATAAGTACAGGGTGTAGATCCACCCCCATTATGGAAAGACAAAATATGTTTAATACCAGCAGATAACTGATCTCAATTACAGTAGCCAAGAATTTCTCACCGAGCTCAACTAATCTTTCCTCAGACGTGCCTTAACTCAACACACCAGCGTCCTCCATTGTGAGGTAGACAGTCTGAGAGACAATGAGTGTGATGAGAGCCTGAAGATTCTGGCTGAATAACAACAAAGCTCAAAGGAGACTGTGTTCTGTATGTGGTGCTATACATCAACTAACTTATGTCAGCTGTAGCAGGAAATTGATAAGATTCTCCTATCTTCTTGCCACTTGTGTGTATGCTTTTCACCTGGTCTTCTTTCATCCCTCTTTCATTATTTTTCTTTGACTATATAAAGTAATACATGTTTATCAACACAAAGCAAACAGACAGTTCATTAGCATCTATTTCTACTTTGGAACTAAAGGTACCAAAAATCTATCAGTCCCTTTATGTTGTTTTTATGTTGCATGCTGGAACATACAGTTTTTTATGTGGATATTGTTTGTTAATTAATTGTATACCTTTTTTATACAAGACAATTTAAAGTGACTACAAGCTGTCAAGTCCCAAGAGGACAAGGAACTTCAAAAAGTATATATTATATTGTATAGCATAGAAAATAACTTTAAGTTTTTGTGTTTGTGTGTGTGTGTGAGTGAGTGTGTGTGTGTGTGTGTGTGTGTGTTTATTATATAGATGAAGAAAGAGCATATATGTTTATAAAAACATAGTAAAATGGGTGAGTAATAAATACACAATTTATTATGGGTGAACCAATACTTTAGTAAAAATGTAAATAAAATATGGTAAATATCTGTAAGTTTGTACAGTGACAAACACTGCTAAAGGCTTGTATATTTTCACTTTTACTTTCAAATCATCATTTGAACAGTCTGTACACTCAAATAATATAGATTCTGCTAACATCAATGAGATAAAGGTCAGATTGTGCCAGAGGCTCTTATGACCCCCCTCCCACCCTCATGTGCTCTTAATCCAGAGGAACACTAGGGTTTCCAGCACAGATTAGTGGTGTTAGCCTGCAGGGCTTTCCACTGGGTTGCCGCCTGAAAACAGATTCCTCACTGTGCCCATGACCCCAGTGCTGAGATGTGGATAAGTGCCATATGGTTGAAGGTGGATCCTATAGGGTCCAGTTCCTCTCAGACAGCTGGCCCCACTGGCGCTCACAGGCAGCATACCCCCTGTGTCAGGGACCAAACATGTGCCACAGCAAGCTTGCTAAATGCTACAGTTATAGATTAGTTTAGCTCTGGCAAGGAGCGATGCTCTTACACAGAGCTAAAGTTGAACAATGGAGAACTTGGTTTTGAAATTGATAAAAATGTCTCTGTCATTTTAGGAACATGTAGAAATAGAGGATAAACCATTAAATTGTGGTCTAACATGATTTTTATTGTCTTGTCTGGGTGTGCTGTGGGTGTGGTGGTGGCTGTAGACAGGATGTTCAAGCACTCATTGAGTGCCATGTGCATTTTAGTCTAATTCCAGAGTTGCAGATGTTGTCTAGATTGGATAGGAGGGATTAAGATGTAACCCAAGAGCTCTTTGAGTGAGACCAGCATGGCTGAATATGCTTCTAAAGTCCTGGTGGCAGGCAACACAAGGCGATCTGCCAGGACTGTATTACTAGCAGGGCACTTTAACAGGATTTTACAGCTGGGGGGAATTTAAAATGCATTTTAGAGAAGCGTTTTCTTAAAATGCTTCAGATCAGGTCTTTGGACAAAAAAGCCTTAAATTACCTTGTTGCCTGTACACTGATATCTGTCATTGTGGTTTAATGCAACAATAAAAAAAATTTGGATTTCCAAAAAACATTTTATATTGATAAAATAAATGGAATCAGATAAAGAATAAGATAAAAAATTTCAATCTCTTAATTTGATTGCTTCCTGGATTGCGCATTGTATTATATATTTCAGAGTGGAGGTGCTTTGTGGTCCGGATTATCCCAGGGAGAGGTAATTTCCTAAAAGCACTCTGAATTATTTGGTTATAAAGGTGATGTAACAGATGAGGACATGAATCTGATTTTTGGCTTTGAAGAAACAGCGAATCAGCGTAAAAGCCGGAAGAACTGAAACAATTGATGGAAGACACAAACTGTAGGTGACATCAGGTTGGCCTATTACTGTTAAACAAAGCTTCTGCAAAGATGAATCAGTCTGAAGATGAAGCAGCAGGAAAAGAAGCCCTCTAGGAAAATAAAGATGAATCAGAATAGAATAAAAAAATGCAATCATCATAATAAAATGTAACTTAAAAGAAGTGGAACGCGCAGAAGACAAATATCTCTATATATAACTGACATCTGTTGGGCGGCTTGATGGTCCCACATAGTAAAAGGAGATTATGTTCCAGCATAAATTGAGCTTTTACTTTTTAAAATTTCAAATCCACCAGGCCTAATCTAATCTTATCCCCCCAATCCAATTTTTAATGCTGGCTACACATAGGATTACAGTGTTGGAGTTTGCTTTGTAGGCCATTTGACTGAAATGCAGCATCTGTGCTGGTTGTTGAGTGAGATGTGCTTTCAAGAATCAGTCTGAGGCATACATGCTAAAAACAAGGAATTCTTATATCATGTGTATATAACAAAATCTTGCATTTACAGTTTTTATAAACAATTATTATACTGGCTGTAATGTGTCTGCTTTAAATGAACATAAATTGATAGGTATTTGAGCAATTAAATCTTATAAATATACAGGCTGAGTAGTTTAGTCAGTTGATAGAAGTTTTACAAATGCATTGAACATCTTAAGGAAAATATAGAATTGTCTTGTAGTGTAATGACTCGACCTCTCTGTGACCTTTTCAAGTTAGGTGGAACAAAAAACCAGGGGGGTGGGGGACTTAGATGGCTACTACACATCACAGCTTTGCTGTAACAGAGAGCAACCATAATGAACAGAATGGACATGTGCATGACTGCATTTCTGTGAAATTTATTCTCTGACTCTGCTCAGCTCAACCACTACAAACAAGCCATCGTCTGCCTGTTTACACAGGGTGTTTATGTAGCGATAAGCCCAGGTGATGTCAGGTTTGCTTGGTGAATAAATATTTGCCCACAGACTGCCAGCTGTTTGTCAGGATGCCATTAAGCAGCCGCATCTCGCAGCAGCTATCCGCTAGCAGCTCCACATTCCCTCGTCTCATAGCATGAGAAGCCTCCTGCTTCATTATTATACATATGCAAATAAAGCCTAGGTCCAGGTGGATTCACCACAGATCATTGCTTTTATGAATCAACTTAAAGGAACGGTTCACCTAAAAACAAGCTTTGTCATTGTTTAGTTTTACCCATATGTTGATGCTGCTCCTTTTACTACAATCAAAAAAGTGAATAATGTAATATAATGTTTTTTAAACAAAAACATTATATGACAGTTTTGTCAGAGAGATTATATGACAGTTTTGTCAGAGAGATAGAGACCAGAATTTATTTTTCTAATAAAAAAAATTCCTTTGCACTATAAATCATTTGCAAGATTAAAATTACATGTTGACTTCGTTTATTTAACAGTATATGATAACATGAATGTGATTTTCAGGCAGGCTTTATAACATTTTGAATATAGCACATCTTGTCTGTTGTCTTTATCCACTTTCATTGTATGTTGTTTTATTTTATACTGTAACTCAATAATATAATCACAATATTACATTATAACAATTAAAGTTACATTTTAAATCCTACATTTATTGTATAAACCTTAGGCTGACCAAAACATTAAACAGCTTCCTTTTCATGTAGTAACTCATCAATAGTCTCTCTGAAAATCCAGTAAGTTTCAGCCAGGCTATTTAGCCATTCAGTAAATAGAACATAATGCTATTGGAGCCCTTTACTCAATGGACCATGAAGCTCCCTCCAGCCTTGGTGAGGAAAGTATGCCTGCTACACTGGGTATATCACTAAGTAGAGACATCAGAGCCCAAGTGTAAACATCATTTGGACACTGCAGTTTTTCCACTCAAATGGGTTTGATGTTGATGAAGAGAGACCTCCTTTGAAAGCGCAACGATCTGCACTATGGATGATCGATGCTGCTGGGAATGGACAGTAATTATTTGTGTTGCTGAGTGGGGGTGGCTGTGCCTAAAGAGACAGAGCAAAGTTCTCTGTTTTTTTTATTGTATCTATCTAACCACCGGCCTTTTGATCCATCAGATAGCCAGACTGTAAAAGCAAATCCAGGAAAACAGCAAATGTGTCTTGTGTGGGGTTGTTTTTTACAAGGCACAAAAGGTTGCAGGTTTTATGGTGATGCTGTATTGACTCTAGCTACAAACCTAGAAAGGTACCATCCTTTCCATTCCAGCATGTATTTCATTTATGCAAATGGTGCTAGATACTGAGATATTTAACAAATGTTATCAGTAATTCCAAGAAATTAATTATTATTATAATAACAACAAAAATAAACACAAACAGCAAGCAAATAGCAAGGAGCTGTAACAGAACAAAGAGACAAAGTGAAAACAAACCAAGTCAATCTGATGAACATGCCAACATCATTACTAATTTAGCTTGAAAACCCAATCTTCACATGAATGGAGAGAGAATGCCCCATTGCTCAATAACCTGATGGGAAATTGAAAGGAAACTTCTGTGCTCCCGTACAGAGCCGTTGCATTTCCGTACAGAGGTGCACATGGTTGGCAGGTACTGTCATCTGCTGGTGACAGAGTGTGTTTTTCTGCTTGAAGAAACATCTCACGCTTATATCTGCAAGGGACAAAATATAGATTCTGCCTTGAGAGACAGAAGCTGTGCTTTTTTCTACTGGGTCATTTCAAGCATGCAAGGGTCACTTTATGATAAAATGCAAAAATCCAGTCAATTTTATTTAATCAGCTGAAATGGCAAAGTGTTTTCCAGATCATTAATCAAGTGCTCTCTCACAGAGGGGGCTTGTCTGCCAAGGCGGACTGACTCGGCTTTCTGAATCAAAAAGATAAAAAAAAAACAGAATTCACTGAACGCAGTCATTTCACAACAGAACCAACATCATTGCTAATGAGTGAAGCCACACTGCATAGCTAAAGGACAATATAAGAGACATACTTGTTATATGTGTTTCTGTTGCTTTTGAAGACAGGTTTGTCATTTAGTGTGTAGAACTTGGATATACCTTATACTTGAAAGATGTACAGTGTCTGTCTGTCTGTTTGTCTCTCTCTCTTTCTTTCTTTCTTTCTTTCTTTCTTTCTTTCTTTCTTTCTTTCTTTCTTTCTTTCTTTCTTTCGCTCTCTCTCTCTCTCAAACACCCTTTGCTCGTTTTCCTTTCTGCATTTTACTTCTGCTCTGTGACAAATTGCTTGGAATGAAAATTGATCTGTAAGTTGCTTTAAATAAAAGCGGCTGCTGAAAAATAAATGCAAATATGTTATACAAAGCGCACAAAAATGAAAATAATAATAATAAAGGAAATATGCAACAACGTCAGTTTGATTACACCCAAAGATTTTACGTCTCTGTCAAAGATCTCATGACCAAAAGTGCTGCTGTTCCATCTCATCAACAAATATATAAAATGTAAAAGGGTTTTATGATGGAACAGAATGATCTGTATTACCTTTTTTCTTTTTTATCTCCACCTCCATTTTAAATGTTTTCTTTCAGCACAAGCAAACCATACCGGAACAACTAAAAGCACCAACTTCAAAATCATGCAGCACATCTCTATGGGGACCCTTAAGTGAATATAATTGCACCCAATGCAAGGCAACAGCTTGGATCAGTAATAATAGTGTTTTTGCACAAGTGCTGTGCCAAGGCTAGGGCCATTCCGGTCCTAGCAGTCTCTCCTTCTCTACTCCAATTTGATCAGAGCTATTAAAGGCAAGATAACAGAAAATCAGCAAGGCCCTAAAATAGAGCGGAGTACACAGTGGAGGATTGTCTTCTGGCTGTGAAATGGTTGCTGCTTCGCCGTCCAACGTTTCATCTCTGCTTTTTATGTTGCTGCTTCGAAACAGGTGCACATGTGTTATTTAAGACAGAAGTTTCTTTGATGCCTCACGCTGTATGTGTAGTTTATTGTGTTTTTCAGGGGGGACACATTACTCCTTAGGAAGCTAAGATACAAACAACTGCTACAAATGGCATTCTAAGCCAGGAGAATATTTTGAAAAAAACTGTTGCACTTTAAGGTGTCTGTGTTGTTTAATTATAATTGTAGGTACTTTTTAAAGTTATTTATTTAAGAAATATAAATTGACATGACTGTGTACATATACTTTCTATTTATTTAAGGTTATGCAAATTTTGCAGATAATATTAGTAAGTACATGCAAATGTACATGTTTGATACAGGCATAATTGTACTGTACTGTTTGACCCAATTAGTATACAATTAGCTATTGCTGTAGTGCTATTTTTAAACTGGTCAAAGGTTACTTCTGTGCAGGTGCATAAAAGCTCACCTCAAACTTCACAAAAGCAGAAAAAGGGAGAAAAACTTCATAATAATAGCTCACAACACCATAATACAGTATCACACACATTCATCAGACTCGTCTGAAACCCTAAGTGGCCACTCTGAGAAAAACTCCTGCATTTTTTTTTTCAAAATGGCCCCTGGGAATTCTAAATACTACCCACTCATATTCCATAAAAAAGCAAAGTATGAGTAACATTATCCATCTAAAGCAGAAAGACAGAGATGTTTAGATCCCATTTTGTTAATAGCATATGGATGGTATGGTTATGTTATTATCCCTTTGTTGTGCTGAGCCGGGGACCATTGCCGCCATGGAAACCTCAAAAAGCATTAGCATACCTGGCTAATATTTCTGTTATTGAGGAAGGTTAAAAGCCCAATTGCATAATGCATCGCAGTTAGCTGAGAGCTACCGTTTCAGATTCTTTACACATAGTGCTTTGGGTTTCTCGCAAAAACCAACTGGACTTAAAAATATCTTAACCATGGCTGTATCTTGTGAAACATACATGATTAGGGTTATTTTTCCTACAGGAATATGCATAAATCCACATTCTGGATCACAGACCTTGCCTTAAAAGACCAAGCAAAGATGTCTGCAGCAACTTTATAGTAACTCTGCCCTGCTTAGAAGATGGCAAAGAAGATGCTGTAGTCTATATTGCTGCATAGGACTAAAGTCTGAAAATCTAGAAATCAGAAAACACTTCACCACTTCATCTCCAGCCCCTGAGCAAGGTCAGACACACTGAGTGCGTAATAAATAGGAGCCAGTCCAAGAGCCATTATCTTGCCTCCGTTGCGCGAGGAGTGTGGTGACCTGGCATTCTAACAAATGGAGGGGAAAACTCGGCCTGGAGATGTAAATCCCTCCTCCGGTTCCCCCATGAATAGTATTGCTCAGAGGCGGTGACCCGAAAGGGAGTGTACCACCCAGATCAGAAATGACAGGGGAGGGGAAGACAGGGCTCCCGTCAGTGGAGGAAAGGGTGTGTAAAAAGAAATGATGATTAGGGAGAATAAATGAGATGTCGTGCTGAGCAAAATATTACCATCAAACGACATCCTTGGTTGGGGTTTGAGTGACAACCAGCATGAAAAATGCGGGATGCAGGGTAGCAGTCGACTTGTGTTCTTTATTTGTCCCTGCGTGGGTGAGCGACAGTGAGAGAGAGAAAGAGAGAGTTACTTTTATCTTGGTGAGGGACATCAAAGAACTTAGTTTCATGTGGGAACTATTGATTATAGGATGTTTTGATCAACACTAATACAGTACATGAATGTATAGCTTTTAGTAGACAGGACATAATAAATAGCCTTAAAATGTGAAACTCAATGCTCCTGACTGCATTCATCCATGTGAGACTTCTTCCTCTTAACACTCAATATTCTATTTTTATTGACCTTTTAACACTTCTGTACAGTCTTGGGTCTGGGGAATATCTCAAGGTGCTTAAGCTCAGCTTGTGTAAAAACAAAACGCTCAAGAGACTCTTAAAATTTTGTTTAGGATGGCAGTTCTTTATTTGAGACTATTCAGCTCAAATCCATTTTATTGTAACTGCAGAATAATTACACTGAGTGGAGTTTAATGACTGAGTGGGGTTGTAATTTTTATTTTGATTTGAAAACATGTTCAAAAACAGACCATAAGTTTCAAATACTCAAAAAGCTGATGCAAACAGTTGATTACAAAACAGGCTCAATATTTTTAGCACTGTAGGTTTCCTAGAGGTTGCTCAGTCAAAGCCTGAGAAACTTCATGGTAGATTATATTTGATTTAAATACTAAAAACATACAGTATGAGTATAGATAAAATATTTTTATGGATTGCAAAGCTAATATTGCAAAGTAATAGTAAAGGTTTTTAGCTAACATTGCACAAATATTGGTTTCTTGGCAAATCTGATCTCAGTTTGTGGCACTGTGCACATCTGTACTGAAATTAAAGATGTGATTACTAGGGTCTGTTTCTCAAGAGAAACATTTGAGAAGGAAATTTAAGCATAAGATTTAAGTCTCAATTTCATCTCCATGTAAACTCATCTGTTTTAGCTTGCCTTTGCTAAAATTTGACAACCACATTAATGTTTTAACATAGAGGTACATTATGACATCTGTTGTAGCATATTCTGCAAATGCGTGCATGTCCCTTTGTTTAGTATTGCATTAACCATTGACAACAAGTAATCCTAGTTTTTCATTATGCTGAAATTTCCCCCACATTTAATTTAACTATCCCTCAGCATTGAGTTGAAGTATCTTGAACATATAATCCCTGATATACAAATCATTATGAATTTGTCCAGATGTGTGTTATAGAGCTACATTTTCATTCTGAGAAAACTGTCACATTGTGGATTACATCCTCATAACCTGATGGCCTTTAGGGAGTCTTAGAGCGGTTTAAATTGATTTCATACATGAAAAACCATTTAGTTATTACATGCTTTGAAGAATGTGATTGCAACAGATAGGAGCAGTTTAGGAAGGAATTAAAAAATGGAGGTTAAAATCTCTGGATTTTCTGCAGCTGTAGAGCAGCAATATGCAGATGGGTTTCATCCCAGGAATTAGCAGAGGCGCTCTGTTGCCCTCTCTATTTGTTATTAAATCCAGCCAAGAGCTGCTGTGAAAAGTGCATTAGGAAGTGCATTAAACCACTTCATGACACATTTATGGCATTTTCCTCACTTTTGATTTGTGTTCTCAGACATGAGTGGAACTTCCCACCATGTGACTGCAGCTGGAGTTGTGCCAAGGACAGCACAGAGTGGACATGAGTGAGATGTATGAGACAACATTATTGTGGTCCGGATAACATAAGAAAAGCTCATCTGTATTCACGACCCTCAAGTATTTAGTTTCTTATGGACAGGTATTTATTTATAGGTGAGACAAATCACAAACAAGATCTTATTTCCATGTAGACATTAGATGGAGAGCAAATGGAGACTGTTTTTAATGTGCTTGGATGTCAAGATACTAGACAGCAATGAGATGCAATCAGCAACCATGGATTTTAAAAGAAATCTTAAAAATTTAACACATTTTTAAATAATATATTTCTAAAATCCAACTTATCTATGAGCTTTACTATTCATGTTAATCCTTTATTCCATTTTTTTTTGTATATCATAATTTTTTGGGTGGGGTTTTAGAAGCAAAATTTCAGGCAAGGATGATACTTCCGTGTATCATGAGATCATGAGATGAGATTTGAAAGAGTAACCTATGATGAATAGCATTTTTCTCTGGGCAGATCTTTAGCTGTAGGTCAGCACTGACAGATTTTAAACCATGCACAATCATAACATCCTTGAATTTAACATACTAAATCAATAAAATTAAGATTCAACTTCAAATTGATCCAAAAAGCTAAACATTTCAGTGACCATCACATAGAATTGCCGCTCAGTTGGTGATAACACCATTTCCTGTCATTTGTCTTGATGAACTAAAAGAAAGATAGAAGGATTGCCATGTAGTCTGGCCTTTCTGATGCTATCATGCTAACAGCCTCTGTAAGGGCTGTAGAGAGAGTATCGCCTTACACCAACAGTGCCTGACAATAGATTGTGGCTGGACTGACAAGACCTTAGGGAAGATTTGATGGCCTTTATCACCATATGGCTTCAGTTGGGCCCTACTGTTCACCTACAGAAGCATCACAGAGTTTCAGAATAAAGATCTTGTATACTCATTACATTCACATTAGCTTAGCTGCCTTGGCCAAAAATCAAGAGTTTGCAGATGGTAGAGGCTGTGTCATCAGACATTACATTTTTCTGTACACTGGCCAGGATAATAATTATTCTGTTTCATTTTTTAGACCAAGGTCAAGAGTAATATGAAAATAAATGCAAAAATCACAAGGAGATTGAAGTGGAGCATTTTTGATCTCTCCCCATGCAGGCTCTCTTATCATGGTAGGAAGACCCACAAGCCTTTGGTTTTTCCTCTCCCTATTGTAGTGTAGTTGTTCAGAGGCTTCTTAAGGCTTTTGGAGGTAATGAATACCTCTTGAGCCGGTCGAGAATCTCCTCCATTTACTGTTGATTGTGTCTGCGGAGGTTCATATGAAGTGCCGTCAAATTACACGCTGTGTTATACATATCGAGACGCATGCAGAATCTGTGTATGCCCCTTGAAATGCAGAGGGAGCTGATTTTAAGACAAGGTATGCGCTCGCTCCAGTTTATTCAGCCCCAAATCCTTTGACTGGATTACTGTTATTAGAATCGCGGCCACGCATGCTGTGATTGAGAGCTAATCTACAGAATCACAGCGGGCGGAGACACAAAGAACAAGAAGAGTGATGTCTAATCAAGGCACTGTACCTGCAGGTTATGACCACATACACTAGGGTTTAAAATAAATCTTTGTCTACATAGAGTATTTGTATCTATAGGTCGCTGCTTTTTGAGCATATAAATGTTGGGGTCTGTATACTTATATAAAGTGGCAGTAATATTATGTTGATTATGTATGATTATGTGTAATATGATGTATAATTTTAAATAAATTA